>JBCFXI010001397.1:0-56624 GCA_038496175.1 Ampulex compressa | reverse complement strand
AACGACTGGACTTTCGTGATCGATGTACGGAAAATTCTTTAAATACTTACGGTCAAAATTTACAATCCATCTACAGTAATATTATTCAATAATCGATCACTATTTTCTTCACCCATACATTTACGTTTTACGTAAATCTAGCCAATGCCTAATCTAAACACTCGTAACAGTACTGTATCCATTAATCGCGATCGTTATACTATACACGCATATTTTAACACAACCATCGACAGATTACACATCAAATCTTCTTACACGTCTTCCAAACACTCTAACCTAAACCGTGGCTATTAGTCACACTTATTACGATACACCACTACTTATTTAGCACAATTCTCGCCAATATTCCTATCCCCCGTTTCCGCACCCTTTCGAGCAGCGAACGTGCAAAACTCCAACGAAACGTCACGCCATGTACGTACGAAAAGCTAGCACAGATTCCATGACTAACCGGACTGGTTAATGGCCGTGAGGTAGATGCAAAAAAATATCAAAAAAATGAAGCGAGGGACATTTACCGCCGGTAGGAGAGATGATTCTGCCATGGAGCCTCTCCCCTTCCCGGCTCCCATAGTCCTCGCAGACGACCGCCGACGACGAGTCTTGTAATCAAAAAGTCATTATCCGCGGTTACCATCGGCTCCTCCGACTTTCCGACCACCGCAGTCGACCACAATCCGTCGGAGTTCCCGGCATCGGGGCGATGCGAAACGATAGACAATGATACTACTTCGTATTAATTTCCCTGCCCGCGCCGCGCCCGACGTCATTTCCGCCCTCGGCCCTTCTCCGGCCACGGGAGGAGCCATTGTTACCGCCTGTTTTCATCTTCCGTTTCCCTCGCTAATTTTGCACTATCCACGCACCGCATGAAACGATCCCGGATTCGGGAGGATCCTCGAGGACAGTGTGGGAGTACCGCGCGTGGTTCCTGGGGAAAGAATTTTCCCCTAACACTTTCCGGTCCTACGGCTGAAGAGCGGCTAGACGCTGGATGTTTGCTACAGGTGCATTGCGATATTGAATTATTTTCTGCTTTTGTATGTATAAATTGTAAAACGATGATAAAATAGCCGTGCGAAGCGTTGTATCTTTAGGTGGATAGGGTGAAGTAAGAACGTGTGCAATGCGTGAGTATATTGTTACTTGTTCGTGTATTTTTATCTGTTATACAATAGATTTGTATATATTATATACGTTAATTATATTGTTCCGGAGTTTCGGTTCTGTTGCGTTATCAAGGAGTATATTTAATCTAAAATGTTTACAAGGTAAATACAATTTTGAGACATAAATATGAGTAATTGGATTAATATGGTGAAAAGTTTATTGAATTAATAAATCAGAATTAAAATCAAAATAAGAATTCAAAATTAAAAAGAGACGTGTAGGTAACAAATTTAAGAGATTCATTAAACAAGAATGATGAGCTTAAAATTTGAATGCTAAGGTGTTCAATTGCATAGCTATTGTACAGAACAATTGGGCGCTATAAAATTGAAATACAGTTCATGAAGAGGTCTTATTGCTTAATTGAATTTAACATAGAGGAATTGTGATTAGTTATATTGAACTATTGTGCAATATTAGTGAGGTTCAACGAGATTGCATAAGCTATGCCATTGCACACTTTGGCACTAAGATTTTCGGCTCATTGTTCTTGCTTAATGAGTCTGTTAAATTTGTTGCTCCTACAAACGGGCAAACCTCATTTTTCTCAATTTCTTTTACACATCTTCGATATGTAGGCGCACGGGACAAGACGTACTAATTTTGCTAACTGTTACTTGAGTTATAATTATAAACCAATTAATACGTAATGGATTTGTTAATTATAAACTTTTAACCATATTAATGCAATTATCCATATTTACGTCCAACAATTGTACTTGCTCTGTAAACATTTTAGATTAAATATACTGCTTGAAAGGGGCTTACGAGAAAGTAGAAATGTCGGCACAACTGTACTTATGCGTTCTATACATTATTAATTTACCCTATCTAAGAATTCAATGCTCTGCAGGATCTTTTTATAGTCATTTTGCAATACACGAGCAAGTGGAGGTTCAGGAGAAACATGAGTTGCTATATAGATTATATTTTTGACGATGCGTGAATGATGCCTTTGAAAAATCTTTTATACTACCTGTTATTGAAATATAAATATTATGTCTCTAGAACTAGGAAGTGATGTTCTAATAATGATAGTAAATAATACGATCTGTCTTTGGATAATAATAAACATAAATTCATTATGTATGAAGTATATACATAGCCTTCACGGGCAGTAACAGTAAGTTACTATATGTGAAGATCACTTATATTCTTCGTATATTACACACAAGCGAGCAAGAGAAGAGGGAGGAGTCAAAATATCATGTAAATATATTCGATTCACTGTTCACTTATCTGATGGTCCAAATATGTGTACGATTGCTTTAAAAAGATGTTTAGTATCGTCAAAAATTGTGCGACAGAATCAAGTGATGAATATCGATTATGTATTTATATTACTGCCGCAAGACGGATAATATTATTTATTATCATGATTTGGTATTTATTTTGAAAGATGAGTAAAGTCTAAAGTGCATTTACACCTTACCATACGATTAGAATTTAGTTGCCATGTACGCCGATAATAGAGAAATTCTGAGTAAGTATGGATTTTTGTGAAAATATATTTCAATAATTAAAAAATTGAGTTTTAGTACGTTAAAAGAATATTAATTATTTCTGTGTATTATGAACCGAATTGCTACTATAAATATTAAAAATGTGATATTAATATAAAAACTCGAAATAATTATCGATAAGATTTTCAATCGAGTCAATAAACCTAATTGCATCGAGCACCTTTGGACGCCCTTAGAGTCAGGCAAGCACATTGGAATAAGCGCTTACAGGCGCGCTCTGTAACAAACGCAATATTCCTGAGCGCCTTTTGGCGCCCACAATATTCAAGAGATTAAGAATGCCGTTAGCAGGAAGAGAGAACATTTTTTTGAAATGTAACAGATTTGTGCTATAGATTTATGGATTCTGTTTTAACTTTTGATGGTTTTTAAATAACATTTTATCGATATACCGGAGTCAGTTATCCTTTTCATACAGATAAATACAATTTGTTATATAATACGATTGCTGTTTATCAAGGATCTGCAATATCCTTTTTTAATTATTTGTTTTTTGTTATAATCATTGTATTTAATTTGATAATAATACGAGGTGAACAGGATATTGGATTACAGAATAGTAACATGAGAAAACCTGAAAGGAATTTTGATAATGGAAAGTTGAATAGCTGATGAAATTTTTGGCCGAGCAATGTTCATCTAAATTAGTAGGTCTTCGAAAAACAATACTACCGATGGCGTGAATCATACCTTAAATTAAATTACTTAATTTATATATTATACAAGGCAGCGCCACAATAATTTGCAGCTTTCGAGAGAAAGCATTCTATTATCTCGTTCTTCATAAAAATTACTACTACTGCATTGACCTAAAAAATATACTTTAACATCTTGATGTCATGAACCTTCCCTGTTAAAAGTTTGTCTATTAATAAAACGTTTCAGCAGAATCAGGTACTTAATAGCTAATTAAAATACCTATCATTTTTGTAATAAATCATTCTTCAATATCGAAGCACGGTAAACCTACCACTATCACTGAATAAGCTTCTCCTTAAACAGCAACATAAATTAATATCTAAACTCACAAAAAAATATTAACCTTAAAATAATACGACATACCGTACAAGATTATATCACAAGGTCGATCGATCTTTCGCAAATGCTCGAAATTCGATCGTCAAAGTCAGCAGCGCGGTATGCGCCGCCCGGCAGCCGGAAGTAAGAGGAATGGCCGGCGTTACGGGGACAAATTCAAAATCCGAAATGAATAATTTCGTCGGCACTTTATTCCGGGGTGCGTTAAGCGAATCTACCAAATGAAATTCCAGAGGTAATTCCGGTTAAGAACGGAGATCACCGCGGCGTGTTTTGTAAAAACGTCCCAAAAAGTCCGGGCTATATATCAGCCGGCCGGCAGAACCGGCGCGTTATTAACACGGCAACTTTTCGCCGTACGTCCATATCGTTTTAATTTGTGCCCCGAAATTTTTCACCGGCGCTAACGCCGGCTCCCGGCCCGGTAATGAAAGAGTGGCGGCATCGCGCCTCCGCGGGACACTGTTTGGCGATACATTATTTAAATCAGCGCTACGGTTGTTTGCTGTCTCTGTGTGCGGCATGTAAATACGCCCTGTGAACCCGCGGTCACCCTACGGCCGGCTGGACAGCGCACAGCCGAGCTTCGTCATGCCGATGTCGATGATGGCGCCGTTCCCCAAACTAGATTTCCGCCAGCTTGCTGAATAGGCATGCGGACTCGTGCTCCGGATATCGCGCGCCTCTCCGTTTTTTGACGCGGCTAATGGAGCCCGAATTTTGGGCAAAATTCGGGCCTTACCTGCTGTGGGATTTGTAGAGGCTAGTTGCCTAGTGGGTACTGATCATCTACATCGTACCGGCTCAGTTTTTTTGGCAACCGATTAATGCTCGAGACTTCTAGTGGTGGAATTATAAAGGGTGGATGGGGTCGGTGATGTAGGAGGCGACTTGCGTTATCTCGATTGATTTCGCGGCAATTTTTAGAAGCTGGAAGATTTCAAGCAAGTTTGATGGAGATTTTGACCAATTATTTTACGGCGAATTTCGGTGATATAAAAGAGAGAGGTTTATCTCGTTGGATTTGGCGTCGACTTATGGAAGGTGGAAGATTTCAAGTAACTTTGACCGTTCGACGAATAGTTTGCATTTTTTTCACATGAAATAATACATAAAGTGTTTTCAAGCAGCTTGAAATGTATTATAATCAGTTTAACGATTCTATCACGCGTTACGATAGAATATTGTAATGAAGGAATTACCCCTTTCTGTCGTTTAATGAATCGATTGCGAATTTTGTGCAAATAATTATCGGGGAATATACAACGCTCGCACTTTGCCACGTATGCAAGTGATGTATAATACATATAGAAGATTTTCAAATAGTTTGAAATATGTTGCAATCAGCTTAATGCTTCTATTATGTTCATCGGTGTTTACTCGATATAATATTGTAATAAACGAATAAATTGCAAATAGTCGCGTAAATGATTATTGGAAAATATAGAAAGGGTAATTAAAAAATTGTTTGCCGATCATAGAAAAAACATATGGAGCATTCTTAATACTTAAAAATACATTTTAATAAGCTTAATGATTCTATTATATTATTTGAGCGTTTATTTAATACAATGTTATAATAACAGGAAAGCAACCATTATTAAATTTTGCTGGTTCTTAGATATCTTGTATATATGTGTGTCTGTGTGTATTTTAGTTTATTTATTTACTATTTTTTGCATATTACATAAAACTCTTCATTTAGAATATCAAGAGATTGGGCAGGTTAATGCTTTATCTATTGCTCAGATACATGTATAAATTATATCCTTATATATTATATCATGTACAATAGATATAGTATTAACCTGCTGCACCGCTTGATATTTTAAATAACAAGTTTTATATGACATGAAGAAATGAGTACATAAATAAACAAAGACATCACAAATACGCCAGTATCAACTCAAAAGGCAAAACTTAAATACACAATTTTAGCACTCCGTATTGTACATGCACGTAAATGAATAAATGAAACTCCTTATAACGAAAAAGAAGACCAAATAAACGGACTCGCCAAATTCCTTTTATTCGAGAATACCAAAATCCGCAAGAATTACCGCGAAAGCTGATGTTTTCCTAGGCGTGCGATGATAGCACTCGGGCTTGAAATACCAAGTAAGCGAATGAACAAACCAAACTGTACGAGCAGAAGCGACCACGTCGTTCAAACGTGCCGCTGAGGGTATTGCCATCGGTATCGCAATAAAAAATGTTGTCCACGTTTGACGCGTTATTTATTTGTAACGGCCGCGCCTGGCCCACTGTTTGCGAGTTTCCGCTTCTGTGACGTAAATCCAAATCAAGGCGTATCCTGTACCTACGGGCGAAGAGCCGAAATAACCGGGAGACGGATTTTTGAACGCGTGGAGAAAATACATCGTATTTTCGTAACGCCGCAGGGAGCCGCTAAAACTGAGCACCCGGGAAATATTCGTTTCGAATCGCACGGGGTTGATCCGTAAAGCACGAATTTCGATCGAAACGGTTCGATGCTTCGGAATGCGTTACGCCGCATTAACTTTTTTGTGTATCAGCATGGACTGCACTCGGTTACGTGTACTTTTTATAACTCTCAACGCCAACCATTGAAACCATTGATTTTGAAATCTACTAATCAAGGTGAAATGGATATCACCGGATTTATAGTATTAAAAAAACGTAGAAAACTGGTGAAAAGGGTTTGATTAGTATATAGGGTGTTGATTTTATACTCGAGCACTGAAATTACTTCCGCGGCTATTGCATGTAAGAAAAAATGACTAAATATCGTATAAATGGAATTGCAAGTTTCTAATAGATGATCTTTTATAAAATTATTTAAAAATATTACATATTAGAATAGAGGGTGTCACACGTAACTGGAATAAGTCGTGTCTTCTAAATGGTTGGAAAGAAATAAAAGAAGATGTTACAAATAAAAGTTAAATGGTACCAGACGGTACATAATATGTACCTAATCTGATGCGCTGTTGTGCACCAGTGCATCGGACAAATGCAACCGCTCTTTTTTGTTAAATAAAAACGTATGTTTTTGACTGTACCACTCTGTATTAAGTGGCCTTTTCTTGTGTTCTACATGAAAATACTAATATACTCATGTCCTAAACTTATTCGTTAGGAAGTTATCGAAGCTAAAAGTTCTCTGAATTCTTTCGGCTTCTCGGCAAGTGCTCCGGAGTGTCCAAGTGATTCATATTCAGGATCTCCATTCTTCTGAAAATTTATGTCGCTTTCGCCCCA
Source organism: Ampulex compressa (assembly GCA_038496175.1). NCBI lineage: Eukaryota > Metazoa > Arthropoda > Insecta > Hymenoptera > Ampulicidae > Ampulex > Ampulex compressa. Next base: position 49,650 of record JBCFXI010001397.1, on the reverse strand, counting down.
ATTCACCCCAAATCTATTAATTAATGTTCTGTGTTCTAGACAGTACATCATATTTGTAACACTTATATCTTAAGATTTTTTGTCTATGCAAAATCCAAAGTCAGAAAAAGTAGGGTTGCAGTCTCTTCGAACTAAATTTCAGTACACATTGTTCAAATTAAATTCACTCTTTTGCAAATGAAATTCACCGTTCTTCAAATCACGTACTTTTACATAGTAAGTTACATTGTAAGAAATTAATAATTTTTGTATAATTCATACAATTACATGATAACATACAGAGATGAAGGTATGTATAAAAACGGTGTACAGATAATTCAGTAACGCCATATTAATAACAGCTCAAGGAGAACCGTTTATGGACTAAGTTTTAAGTATATATGTATATAGTACATACAACCTAGTCTATAAACGGTTCTCCTTGAATAATCATTATTATTGAATTACTGAATTATCCGCATACAGTTTTCATACATATCTCCATCTCTATATATAACTGTGCAATTATACAAATTATAACAAAATACGTTATTTCTTATCATGCAATTAACATTATTTGATCTACCCTAAATACAATATATATGCAAAAGCACTTGATTCGCGAAAGAGTGAATTTAATTTCAAAAACCTGCAGTTAGCGCCAAAAATCGCATTGAAAAAAGAAGGAAAGAAAAAAACACGATGTATCAGATAAACGACGGCGCGCGGAGCAGCGTGAGAAAGAGGACAATCCGCGGTTTTCTTATGGGTGTTCTATCTTAATGTTTGCGGAAAGCAAATCCCCTGAAACCTTTGCATCATCTTCCGTATCGGAAATCCATGGCGGCTGCGGTGCTGTATCCGCTGAGCGTGTTTATGCAAAGCGCTTTCGCGGAATGGCTCACTCGGTGGTAGCGAGAAAAAGAGGATGCAGACACGGGCGGTGGGTCGGATGATATTAAGATACCGAGATATCGGCTCCATTAGCGAAGTACCCCTGGAAGCCCATGGGAATCGTTAAAGATTCGGCCCGATGGACCGGCAAGCATCGGCTCTGCCGCCTAAAGGGTGTCGTAAAAATACGCCAGGATAAATGGTATAGGAAATTCTGGGATAAAGTTAGCGAAGGTCGTGGGCAAGATCAAAATAGTAAGATTTATTATCGCATGGGTATCATATACCCGTGAGATAGAAGCCCATGAGAACAGGCAAAGATTCGGACCGATGGACCGGCAAAGGCTGCCGGGAAAATACTGTGGTAGAAATGATATGAACTTTTGGAGAACGTTTGCAGAGATCGTGAGGAAAAAGAAAGATTCATCATTAAGTATTACGTATACTCTGAGCTCATGAGAGTTTTTTTTGTGCATTTGAAACTCTCTCGCGAGAGAGGCAGCGGAGAAGTATATAATAATTTTTGATAAATTACTTGCTATATTGGAAATTTCAGTATTGATCGACAATGTGACGCTTTTAGATGTATTTAAATAAGAAATAAATTGTATTAAAGAATCTGATCTTGATAATGATAATAATAATGTTGAAGTTAACTCTTGCGTTCTAAAGACATCGTAGCCGTACTGCTGATAGTTTGATTAGAAATTTTTAAGATTCTAGTATTGCACTAGGTATACCATCATTGTCCGCTGTTTCCTACATTATATTATCTTGATTATTATGATATCAACTGATTATAATTAAGATACAAATATGCCCGCAACATAAATCAGTACTATATTTTATGATAACCAGGTAATGCATACTTTATTATATCTTCCTCTATTTATCGAAACATTACAACAGTACTAACTTTAACACCAAACCTACCAAACCGGTTAAAATAGCAGGTCAGTCATTTCTTAGAAGAATTGCTGTACTTCGTGAGAGAGGGTTTTTTGAGATTTTCCATGATTGTACCGCAGAGTGTGAATCGTTCTATCCATCCACCGATGTCTTCTTAATACCCTTTTTCTTTAAGGACATACGTAGTATACGTAAATCTATACAGAACGTAGCTGGTAGGTTTAGTGTTAACCCTTTGCGCTCCAAAGAGTTTTATTTCTTTCGCAAACAGGAAGCCAAATTTGAATTTATGTTCGAGTTCTATTACAAAGTATACATCCTACCATCGATGCAATGTTCGGAAGAGGTTTTTGTTCGGAACGGACAAACAAGAGAGCCGGGGATTTATTAGATTCGGCTGTATGAAAGTTGCGCTGTCGAGCGATACTCGACATAGGAGCGCAAGGGGTTAAAGCAGGGCTTCAATCCGAATAATTCACCGAAACAGAATTAAAGCCTCGTTAAAAATTGATTCCCGCAGCACCGGCTTCCCAAAAATATCCTGCCAGCATGAATAGCGATCCAAGCCTTCCGTGGATCGGCTTGAAAACTCGTACCACTTTGAGCAGCGTAGGTGCAAAACAACCCTAGGAAGTTTACACGTGCGGTCTTCCTTTTATAGCCGCCCTCGGGTGTCGATACTCATCGTGAAAGAGACACGTGGTGCTTGGAAACCTTCGCGCCCGAAAAATTTCACCGATCGACTAGTTCCCGCATCGCGATTTGCCCAACGATTTTTTTTCTACCAATCCCCTTTCGGCTGCGTGGCCTCGATTGCCGTACATCCATCGGCAGAGTTACACGCGCCACCTGGTATGCTCTGGTAATTTAACGAGCTGAAGGTACGTTAACCCTTCTTTTCATGATTTACAGAAAATAACACACTATCACTCACATTGAAAGTCCTGAAATCCGAGAAATCGTGCCGGCTTTTTGATGCAGCTTATACTGTATTTTATTTACTGTTACACGTGTGTCTAATATCGCGAATATTCTGTTTATTAAGATAAAACAGTTGGAATACATGATAAGAGAGATGTGTTGTGAGTTTATAACCATATACCAGGAAACGTTATGTTTAATCTGATCGACTTTCTCTGTATAAAAATAAAGCTGAGCACAATATTCGTTATGAACATTTGAAAAGAGAGGAAATTCAAAATTCCTCTCCAGACATTCAAGAGTAAGGTAATAGCATTTAGATATGCCATTTTCTGTACGCTTCCTGCCATTTTGATGTTCGTATATCGAATGCTACATTCAGAAGAACAGCCTCAGAATTTTTCAGATATAAAAGAAAGGATTGTTAATAAAATTATTTTTCCTTTGATCAATTTTTAGCATCATTTTTTTATCAATTTTATTATTATTTTTTGTAAAAAAAACCACATACCCGGAAGATTGACCAAAAAGTGCAAGCACAGTTTTCTGCCATAAACTATCGGCACTTGATTCAATGCGAATGCCAAATGGTTAGAGAAATTTAAAATACCAATCAGCGGGACGTATCGAATATGTAAGAACGCGTGTAATTTATACGCGAATACAAACGCAGGGAGGCAGGGATACACATTTTCTCTCGGTCGTTGTCGTAAAAAGCAATGGCCTGATGATAACAGCGTCATGGTAGACGGAGCCAAAACCTTCGGGAGGAAGACTCGGCGTGCACATACAGAAATTTCCTTTTCCTTCTTTTTCCCATTTTTCCCATTGCGCTTCACCTTCGACCGTACTTACATCCATTATACTCCGTTGACTTGGAAGTTGGCAGGCGGTTTGCCGATTAATCGGTGACTCACGACGAAAGCTTCTAACCTTCCGTCGAAACTTGGTTTCACGATGGCGTTACAGAATTTGTACAATCCACGAGCTGCGCCATTAACATAACAGAATCATAAAGAAGCTACGTATGAGAATTAAATTCGCGCTATTTTCAAGTCCCTATGGAATTTAAAATAAATTGTCAACCTTTGTTTGTACTGTATTCTTTGAATTGCTTGAATCGGTTATTATAAATTGACATTTTATTAGAATAATTGTCTAGTGGGTGCGTGAATAAATTGTAAACGATGCGTCAGTATTGTTTATATACAATACGTGACATCTGTGAATGAAATATTCAAACGTATTGTAAAAAACTGTTACGATAAATCGATATCAGAGTTGGATTTGCGATAGTCAATAATCTGTTTTATACCTAATTTCATTTAAGATGTCCGACAGCAACGTGGCCATATATATACAGGTACTTGCGTGTAATAAATATAATATCATAAAAATCCTGGACAATCGAGCAGCAGTGTAAATTTTCCACTTGGCAATCATTGACCATTATGATTGACCCTTTTGAAAAGACTATATATCAATAATTAATTTCGAATTAATGAAAACTAATTCAACTCGAATCAACGAAAATTTGATGCAAAAATTGGCATGGAAAAATAAATTTGGGTGACTGATATTCACCAATTTCGTGGTCAGATAAAATCTTAGTTTAACACAAATCTGTATTGTATTAGGTGAGTGCAAAAGTTCGTGCGGAGTTTCAATAGATGGAGTTATGAGAAACTCCGCACGAACTCTTGCACTCACCCAATACTTCCTACGGAGAGAAAGCAATCGAGATATAGTACCGCGCAATGAAACTTACATTTTCTAGGTATTCAATCCAACCGTACAATTATAAGAGTAAACAATCCGCGCTATTCAACTTTCTGCTTGACGAATAAATCAATTGATCTAATCGAGATTTTGCCCGGCGCAATAGCACGAAACTCAATTAAATTATTACGAGATAAAGATCCATAGCCGTTTGGTTTTTCTCCGTAATGCTTTACCGCCAAAATCAATTTCTGGTTCTGCACGGTTGAACGATATTCCTGGAACCGTAAAAGAGTTTCTTTGTCGCAATCGGGGCTTGAATCGCAAAATCATAATACACATAATGGCACCATTCATGGCAAACAGAATGGACAGCGGGGGAGACAGAGCACAGGCACGCAAGGATCGAAGCTGAGGCGATCTGGCGACGAGGGCGTTTGGGAAGAAACGAAGTCTTGCATGCGGGCTTGCAATAAATTAGTACCACATTGCCCGCCAGTATCGGTATTTATATTCATGCCTACCGTTTACTTGCCGCCAGACGATAAGATTGTGGTTTGTTCGAGACGAAGCTACGCTCGCCCCGCGGTCGACAATGCACACTCCGTGGAATTGGTGCGCGGTATCGCGATAACATATCGTCATCTTAACGCTGAACCTACCAGTCGCTTTCTGGACATATTTATGTACAGCACATATCTCTTTAACACTAAACCTACCGAAGCAGTCGAAATGATCGGATAGGTAGTTCTTAGAAAAATGGCTGTACTTCGTAAGAGAGCACTTTTCGAGATTTTTCATGATTCTACCACGGAGCCACATCGTTGTATCGATCTAATGACATCTCTTTCCGATAGCCTTTTTCTTTAAGGATATTGTATACGTAGAGATCTTTTAGGACGTGGTATACGTAAATATGTTCAGAAAGTGGCTGGTAGGTTTAGTGTTAAAGAAAAAGAGGACTAAAAAGAGATGTCAACAAATTGATGAAATGATTAACACTCTCCGGTAAAATCATGAAAAATACCAAAAACTGCTCCTCTACGGAGTACAGCAATTTTTCTAAAAAAATCGCTGAGCGGTCTTTTTGATCGTTTCGAGAGATTTAGTATTAATGTATGGAATTTTGGCAATTTAAAGAACGAGGACTTCGATGGCACCAGCCTGATTTCAGAAAATTGCTGGTCAATCAAGCGAAAGCGGTATTTCTTCACTTGGTGTGTGGAAATGGATGTTAATGTTATTGACCGTTGTAATTGGTGGTCTTTTTAATAAAAGGTTATGAATTAAACTTTAATTTGAATGAACGATAATGAATGCGAAAAATGATGTGGACGAATGTCGGATTCTTTACTGAATCGGGACCTTCTGCTTTGTTTATTTGAAATGGTGCTGAAACAACATTCACAATTGCTTAATGATTCTAATATCTCTAATAATAATAATTTTTTACTTAGGCGACAAATAAGAAATTGTCTAGAGGGAAAAGTGTTTATTAACCAAAAGAGGCGATACATTCCGTTTCTCTTGCTAATCTTCTACACATTTTTGTTTTATTAAGATGAAAAACTGTAATCTACTTTTTAACAGATCTTGAAGAACATTAATGAATTGTTAGACAGTAAGTAAGCGGAAAAATAAAAAAAAATTGTGTAATTTTTAAGATCATAATGAATAACTTTACAAAACAGATGCACCAATGATATTATTTCCTCTTTGTAGACGAATCATTTTTGTTAGGAACAATTCCTTATTTGTCTCTGGAATAAAGAATTGTTTTAGGTGGTCAAAGTAAGTGAGGCACTCTGTATATTTACATGAAAATGTAGCGGAAGTTCTATTTTCTGTCCATTATCTCAGTGTAGCTTTTGCCACACTCTATATCACAAAGTGCCCTATATATGCACATATAATTGTTGCGTAAAATCCTATACAATAATGAAACAATCGTGCAATGTGTGCAACTTTTTTTGTGCCGCTATAAGGAATTAATATGTAAATACTTTTGTTATAGTTTGCACTTGATATTTATCTATGGTGTACATATTGTTCTTTATAAGTAAGTGACTAGGTGTTACTTAAAGCTTAATCCTGCTGAATCGGCCACCGTAGATCTTTCTGGAAATCAGAGGCCGCTTTGAGCAGTTACCCAAATTTGCACGGTAAATGTATTTATGCCTGTGTACAGTGTCAGGTCAATACAGGACTTCTCGTTTGTGGAAACAGGAAGTTGTGTGCGAAACATCGAAACGTATCTTACTTTGTGAATAATAAGTGTCAAAGGTGCGCTCTGCAGAAAAACGTAATACCTCTAAATACGTTGTTTTATGTGCAAACAAACTCCATAAAGAGTAGTAAAATGATTTAAGAGAGATATTTTTCGTGAGATATTTTCTTTTTTTTTTACTCATTCAGTAACATTTATTGTTTACTTTTTACATAATATATAAGAACAATGTCCAATCTTACGTTATTATATAATACTTAATTGTAAATTGTGTTGAATATATAGATCGTTTTCTGTCTGCTGCTGCTGTAATTAATTTTCTACACAGGCAGACAATCTACTTTCAAATGACACGATTGAATAGGGAAATAGTTTGAAAAACATTACGTAAATCAGAATCAGATGCAAATTTTTTCCATGTGCAGCGCTATTGAACGCATTTTCGTGAACTAAGCGCGTTAATAATTAAGATCCATAATTGAGTGATTAACGTTTACGTAAATATACTTCTTGGATGGCCAATTATCGGACAGGCGCCAAGACATAACAAGACTAAGGAAGCCCTGTCAAATACATAATTTATACCACCAATGCGGTTCAAATAGCACAGCAGCGAAATGCTAATAAAAGCACACACATATTAGTAAAAGTGGGGCAAAACTTTCAGGCGATTTGTGCATCGTACAGTGACATATTTACAGAATAGAATACAATTAAAAATAGGCACGATAAAGTCCGAAAAGCAAGTAAATGTAATCTTAAAGTATATTTCGTAATTATTTCCGATTTATTTTAATCCTATAAATGTCAAAGTCTAATACAAACCTAAATAATGCACTAATCAATTAATTTCCTACAGTAAACTAATTAGAGAAAAAATATTTTTATCTCGTTTGTAATTTTCATAACAATCAGAAGAACATTTAGTTACAACAATCAAAACTAAAACTTCCTCTACATAGGTAGAAATAAATAATAAAAACAAACGTCAGAAAAAAGGGACAATGATAAATAACGGGTTAATAGCACAATCATTCTCGTCATATCGAAAGTTGTCTTCAAAAACATATCATTCTTTCGGCAGCTATACGCGTGACGACATTTCTAGAACTGCACGAAACGAGGAAAGGTCCTTTAAGTTTCAATCTTGATCCTTCGCAAATATACCATGAGCTCGCTGGCGTATTCCAGATCCGTAGGAAGACGCACGTCACGTCGTTGACATTTTAAGTATATCCATCTTCGAAGGAGAGCACTGTTTGTACGAAGCTTTCTTCTCCAAACGTGACCAGGTTGTGATCGGAAGCGGCGCAACCTTAAAGCGTTCGCTGAAAAAGTCGGCGGTTGGAGATCTCGAGAAGGTTGTGTAGGACATAGGTACAATCGACTTCTGTTTTTCCTCCGCAAAAAGGATTAATTAGAAACACGACAATTAAGTTGCGAAGTAATATGGCTAAATTACGAAATGCACGTTTTAGTTATTACTGGAGGAAAACTTTAAAAATGTTTTTTTTTTATATAGATTGATGTGGGAAAGTAGTGAAATATTACTTGGTGCCATTTTTTATAATACGTATTCTGATCTTGCAATAACAATGGACTTAGTGGTTATAATCCTAGAAAAAGTTGATGAAAGTTGTCTCAAGTTTTTTAACTGTAGTGATTTGCTAGTACTTTAATGTATATTTTCAAGGATATCATCGGACAAGCTAGATGTTTTAGTTGTACTGTATACACAATTTATTTATTCTACCAGCAATGCAACACGTACAAATGACAAGGCACATATTTCACTTGTTACGAAAATGTGGTTGTGAAGATGTTTATGTTATTATTAATTATGCGACGCACTCTTAAAATAAATGGTTAAACATAGGAATAATCTGAAACTGGTGAAAGATTATAAAACTAACTGTACGCTCTTCTTAAACAAAGCTACTGCTAGTATGTCTACGCCTTCACAGTATCTAAAAAGCTTAAATACAATTTAGATGAAAAATGTACTCTAACAATTACAATTTTACGATTAGAATGTTTGTGTACAGTGTCGTACATAATATAATAATCGAGAAGGGATGAGATAAATTTGAATGAGTATCTTCGCGTTAGACACCCAGCCCTTCGCTCACTAAACTACCATTCAATATTTATTCTCTTTAATTAAAAGCATTGATTGCAGAAGTTATTTACCCTAGGAGCTACTCAATGTGGGCTTGCAACCACCAGATTTACGCTATGTGTATCACCCAAGAACATCTGAAGACAATGGATGAGATTGTAACTCCAATTTCGGTTTTCCGTATGGTACTCTAAAACTATTTCTGCTTGTTTGTCGCAGATTTTAGTCTTTGATGCTAATCATTAAGTTGTTATTAATTATTAAGATTATTTCACCTAAATCTTATTCTTCAATGTAGATTTTCAACTACTGAGTGTACGATACATCTAACATAAATTACAAAATGGTAATCAAGTGATAATCAAGATTTCAATCCAAATTACCAGTGTACTCCCCGTTAAGCGCATAGAAATTTACTCACCTCCCCAAGGGTACATTTTATTTGCACAGTACATAAACTACAATCTGGTCATTAAAATATCGTACCTAATTAGCTCTTTATGACTCTCTGCGAGAGGTTGCATTGTATTTTACGCAATACAAGAATACAACGAAAATTTACGATGAATGCAGTTAAATGTTGGCAAATATATAATATTTACCATGCATAATAAAATACAACGTAAGTGAATTAGCCGCTTTTACTTCGTTATTCAAATGATAATGCATAAGAAAACTGTGTGCATATAATTGAATAGTTCAATAATAATAATAAGTCAAGAAAAACCGCTTATAGACTGGGTTATACGCACAACCTAGTCTATAAACGATTCTCCTTGAATTATTATCATTATTCAATTACTGAATTATCTGCACATAGTTTTCATACATACCTACATCTCCATATGTAAGTATATAATTGTATGAATTACAATAAAATGTTTGATTTCTTACTGTGTAATCAACGTTATTTGATCTCTGTTAAATATAATATATACGTGAAAGTACTTGATTTGCAAGAGGATGAATTTAATTTAAAAAACCTGTAGAGAAAAATCATGCATAACTATTTGTTGCACGACCAGTCTTTACCTAGGTGCGATAACTGCACTTAACAAATTCAATACGAACCCTGAGCATACGTTACGATAGATATCGCGACGAAGTAGACCACGCCGCCCAGCTTATACTTGACTTTTTATCGTGCAAACGTGGCGAAAGGGAACCGCCCATTAGCGTATCGTGAGCGAAACAAACTTGGCCGCGCCTAATCATCGCTCGTCTACACGCCCCGGCTCGAACGACGTTGATAAATGTTAATGAGCGCGGCGCATAAATTTCCCTAATTCCCAATGAAAAGTTTAAATGAAAAAGAAAGTGGCAAGTAATTAAATGCGGTGATTGGCACTCGAACCTAGGTAAACGGAGATTCTTTTAATTAAGGCTCCGCCGTGTAGTTCTGCCCTTGTCAACCGTTGTCTGACTTTCTTGCACGGCGTATCCAACTTTCGATTTGGTACGTATCGCCTTGCAAATACGCGCCGCTTCGACGAACGAGGCCTGGGAAAATAAACGCACCGGCAAGAAGGAAGAATCGATTTATTGGCATCGACAATCGCTGCTTATTTTCTCAACCTCGTCCGTTTCTTCGGTTTCCTGTTGCTCTTATTTTCTTCCAAAATGGTAAATTGTAATCCTTATGTGGTTACGCAAGGTTTTGACGTGTATTTGAAATGTAGTTTTCATTCATTCCAAAGATTACTTAAACATACGTATACATTACTAAAATATGGTTATGATTTACCTTGTTATGTTTTACATTGAAAACTATGCAAATGTGCGTGCGTGCGTGTGTGCTGAATGCTATCACCTAATTTTTGTGTACCATTAATCATTATTTTAATAAGACTAACGATCAAAGTTAGACTAAACCGACGGTTACGGTTACGCAAAATTTCTCTAGAGACATTCTTTCTTACAAAGACATTACATTATATTGTATTGTACTCGATTTTACTTTCAGAACTAAGCTACACTTCAGCATATTAACCCGAAACTCTTTTCATATTCAAATAAACCAAATTTTCTCAAAAAATACAAAGAAATTAATTCACAAACGCACATCATTTATACCTTTGCAATCAACAAAACCATCAGTTTTCAAGACCTTCACAACACTCGTTGATCGATAGTATTCGGAAAGGCTAGAAACTGAATGGATAAAATTTCGATGCGTTCCCCACGTAAAGGATTAACAGGCCGATCTCAGCACCAGACGCGGCGCATAAGAACGCCTTTTTGCTGGGAGACTCGAGTGTGAAATCGATCCAAGCGGCGGATTAAGCTCGGCCTGGCACCGTAGAAATGTCTGGCCTTCCATTTTATACTTACCTTAGCCCTGCACGCGGCATCTCCCACGCACTTGCCGTTCTAACGACGCTTTCGGTAATGCAACCATAAATAACAAAAGAGGCCTACCCTCCGCGTCTCAGCACGGGGCACTCTTTTTCCGCGCAAATGTCCTCCCCTTCCACGGCATCCACGGGAAGTAATCAAACGATCCGTCAGCGTCTACATGACTGATGCACCGATTTCCCGAGGTATCCGGCGCACCGTACGTATTTTCAATTCGGAAACAATCCCCACCCTAGGAAATCCGTAGGACTCTAATATAATTCTCAATCCGAGATGGTTTTCTATATTTTATTCCGGTAATACCTGGTGATTCAATGGAACGGGGCGATTTCAAAAACTTGTGGAACGTACGAGGATATGAGCCGTTTATTTTGAAAGTGACCTAAGTCCGTTTATATTTGAGTCGAGATATTTAAAAGTTTGCGTTCGAATAAAATGAAAAATGTACGTGTAGGATAGCGATGTGTTACGCTGCTTAAGTGTATCTAAAAGAGTTAAAATTACGATTTCTATTAAAATAATAGCAATTATTAAGGGAGTAATGTATGTATCTATGTATGTATATATATCACTGCTTTCGGATATTAAATAATCCGCACTTTCGGGTATTATCAATAATGTATTAGATCTAGGCCACTTTCAAAGTAATGTTTTTAATTATTGAAACAACTGCGAGGACTGATCTGTCTAAAATGATTGTATCCTCTGAATATACTTAACCGAAGAATGTTGTTAATGACAGCTAGTTTAAAGTTGTACGCGTCAATGCTATCAGAAAAAAACAATTAACAAATAGATTTAGGCCACTTTTAAAATATACGGTTCATATCTTGTTTTATGATTTATCGATGGAAACATAATCTGAATAAATGGAAATTTTGTAAAGCCCACGATCATTCATTATTTAAAATGAATGCCGGAAAGGAAGTCCATTTCGCTGCACATATTCTTGAAGCCTCGCTGAAAGCCCGTTGCAAGGCATTAATCGTATGTAAATTATGTTTTCATCAAGAAATTAAGAAAAGAAGAGATGTTCTTGTATGGTCCATAATTTTTTGAAATCGTCCCGTCTCATTGAAGCACCCGGTACAAAATTTGTCAGCATTATCAGTGGTTCGCGTATTGATTTATCATATGTATGTTAATAATATATCAGTTGTACAAACGAATTCTTGCCCTTTCTTGACACAAATAAATGTTTTGCATATTCATCACAAAAGGTACTCAGTCAAATATACTTGTATATAATATAAAACAGCATTTTAAAGATGATCTAATAATTAAATCGAAACCATAAAGATATTTGAATGGAAGCATAGCAAAATTAACAACCGCTTAGTTACGTATTTATATAGTTGCGTACACACATATATATATATATATATATGCGATAAAAAAAATGACATTTATTCTCTGTTACAAGCGACAGCGCAGGTTTTGCGCAAGCCGCAGAAATGATTAGTAAATTTGGTTCAGTCGACGAGCTTCATGGTCACGATTGCCAAACGAAGGACCACCCGGCTAACTTTGACGGAAATATCGAGAATTTTCAACCGTAGAAACGGGCGTCTACCGAAATATCGGCTTATGCATTGCAAGCGGGCGACTATTTTTGGGGCGAGCAAGACGCGAGCGACGAGGCGCGGTACGAAGACTAGCGGTGAAAATCGGCCACCCAGCAGGGCTGCTTTAATTGCCTCAATGACTGAACGAACACGTGGAACACTAACAGAAAACGTCCATCCTTTGAGCCCTCCGCGTCGAACTTCGAGTTTCCCAGAATATTTCGCAAGCGATAAGCGTTGGAATTGGATCTAATAAATCCGAATGGTGAACCCGCCAGGAATCAAAGAAATACTGAACGTGTACGATAAATTGCGTTTCAAACTTTTGCATTCGACACGTGGAGACGATTGCATGTTTTTCTGTATTTAAAAGCATTAATCCGATGCTCGGCTTTCTTTATGTTGGCAATAATAATTAATTGAAGGTATTATTGTGGTGTGTCAGAAAAAAAAGGTTTTAGCCCAGGAGAACAAAGAAAAACGAATAAAATAAGTATTTAAAAAGATCCTTCTAACAGACCACATCGCACTTTCAATTTATCATTTATATGAGCAAATGGAAGGACAGACGAGAACATGATTGCAATAAGAATTCTCTAAAAGGAATCTTGTATCTCATCATTTACTTCCTTAGAGGGTTGTGACATGAGGAAATAATGCGTATATTTTTATTTATTTTTTTCGCTTGCACATCTCTCAATGCAAATCATTTTAATAGCTATATGAGAATGAGTGAAAATATAACGTGCTGATATAAAATATAGCGAAAAAATAAGCTTATTTTGAACATTTTAACTCTTCCTTATATAAAGCGATTAATTCGGTCAGCGTGCAATCAGTATATTGCACGATCAGTCTCTTCATGTTCTGCGTATAATTCATACAGGTACGTTCCACACAACACATACAACATAGGTTCATTGCACGATATCGTATCATTTTAATCCGCATAAAACGAACTCTAAATTTCAATTTTCGCTCCAAAATAACTTTTAAAATATGTAAACTTTTTATTTCATCGGTATATTTGTTTAGTATAACACGGAAACTTATACCTTTATTCCTTTTCTTATGCAGTTTTGTAAAGATCGGAAATATTTCATTCATCCTGAAACCAACGTAGCTACGTTAGATTATGCAAGCAATCCATTTTATCGTTCTCAATAAATACTGACCGACTGTTTGTCGATTTCAATCTGAAAACAATGAGATTATAATGTCGCCAATATTCTTTCTCAACACTTCCCAGAGGCAAAAAAACAGCGTTCACGTACTTTGCACATAATATCGAGGACTTACGCAAGACGTCATCTGCACTGACCCATTGTCGACAGAGGGTAATATTATACTTACGTCACCAAAAGACCCCTAATTACGTAAACAGACGTGCTTTCAAACATTCTCTTTAACCCATTTGCGTTATTATCGTATATACACCCTCGATTTTCCTGGTCATTATCACCAGAATTGAATACGATCATTATTTGTTACTTGAAAAATAGAAATGGTGCGTATTGTTGGAGATGAAACAAAATGCTGATTACAGTGAAGAAGAAATCAGGCCAGGTACAGATATTTCAGACTACTTTTTCGAACAGTCTTACCATTAACGCTATCGAGAAAAGCTCGAGAGCTTGCATCATTGTTCTGCATTTCAAATATCATCATACTGCACAAAATAATTAATCAACATTTCCGCCGACGTAAACCATATATTTGCAACTTATTCTTTCTTATAATGCTGACATATGAAGTTCCTTTAATTGTTTTACTTTAATTTTTGTACTCAAATATAATAAAAACAATTTATTAAAAAAGACCTCCTTTTCACATTTTCTCATGATGTAAATGGGTTAAAGTATCGGATAAGGTACATCTTAGAAGATCCAGCGGCTCAATCCAAAATTGTTTAAACAAATTGCGCGTTTTCGTCGGTGGTATTACAGGCATTTACTGGTGGCAACGGTTTTAAAACGTATTCAAAAGAGTCGCTCCTCGGCTAGCCGAGGAAAAGCAGGTGTGCTTAGCTTCGATCCGTGTGCAAAACCGCCGGTATTTTCGCCTTTGCGCCTTTCCTGCAAATAGCTATAGATATATACCCCCAGCGCAGCCGCGATTTACGGTAGAATTTCTCGTAGACGCGCGGCGCAGAATTGCTCGTGAAACGCGCAAAAAGTTCGCTCAACAAAGAGCCACGGTGGCTTTTGCAAAGCAATAAGTAACGTCCGCTTCGACCGCTAAGCGACACGGTTGCTTTTAGCCCCGTGGACTTTGTATGTACCTTTGTAAATGTATTCATTTGTTCTTGACGCGTTAACGGACGATCGCAAAAAAATTACGCTTACCGGGGATTGCAGGCGGTAACACGAAATTACGACCACAGCGGCAAGTTAATGGGACCCACCGTAGTGGTTGTGTGCTTTGAATTTTGTAATTTGCAGGTAGAACGGTAATGTTTTTGGTGGGTGACTAACTTTATTCTGCGTTCGTAACGTTAAGCTGATTATACACGGTGTTCTTTCAGATTCAACACTGGCTGTTGATATATCTATTTTTGGATATAGATAACGGATGTCAACGAAATGAGAAGAACGTTTGGAGCAATTATCCTTATAAATGAACATATTAGGGGTATCGGAAAGGGACGTCGTTTTTCAAATAAAAGATGTGAAAACTCATAAGAAATTAATATACAAATATTAATATAAAATATAATTTCCACGATTTGCAGAGAATCGAAGGATCGCTTCCGAGAGATTGATACTCGACGAAGTTCAAGCACGATGTTTGGCACTTTTGCTGCTAGCCTAGGCTTTTGTCTTTTTTCTTTTTAGGAAACGCGACGCACTTTACTACGTAATTAATCGCGCGAGGCACAAGGTAGACAATCTTTGTTCATTACATTTCGTCTTTCCTCAAATCTGTTTATACATGTACATCCTAAAAATATATCAACAACGCATTAAACATTATTCTTATGAATAACGCATTAAACAGTTGAACAAATGTAACGCTCTATAAATGTGTAAACGAAATTAATTAGCATAGACCAGCGCTGTTAAGAGAGTATCCGGAGAAAATTAATTCATGAATTGCAAGTATCTTAATGTAATACGAATAGGTACGAACTAATGAATATTGTCTAAATTAAAACTAATCATTGAAATCGTCGAATGGTTAAATTATTATTACATCTTGAACACTGCATCGCCTGTTCAGATCACCTAAATATGCATATGCTGCGATATAGTGTCATTTGTGGAGTGACTCCGTTATAGATAGAAATTAACGTATTTTCTTTTGAGTTCAGTGCAGACTGAAACAAAACACTATGGGTGCCTGAGGCATAGTTGTCAAAATAATTCGTAGGGGAGAGTTGCCTGATGCGCACTGGCCATCTAAATCGTATCGTCTGATTTTTTTTGGTAACCAATTAATTGCGACTTTTAGTAGTAAAAATATAAAGAGTGTATAGAGTCAGTAATATACAACAAAACACGCGTTATCTCAATGGATTTCTCGACAATTTTTAGAAGCCGGAAGATTTCCAGTACATCTGATGTAAAATTTAATCAGTTAGTTTAAGACGAATTTCAATTAAATACTGTACTCGATTAATACATTTTGTGTTTCTTTACAATATATTTAATGTACCATCTTTGTAGCAAGTTTATAATATAATCTATATCACTTTTGGGTTAGATAAATGATATTTCTATGGTTTCGCTTAGTTTCCTAAATCGTACCAGTACGATTTAAGAAATCACACTAACATTGATCTAAGTCTTCATTCACCAACATTCTAACTTACTATATTTTTCTTTCGAATTTTTTAAGCATGGGAAAAAGATAATATAGCCTTTGGACGCAGGAGCGTGAAAGAAGACAAAATATACTATTGTTCAAAATGTTTGTAATATTTTTTACTTTTAATGTTTTCTGAGAGTTTGTTATTTCAATTTATTATATTCCATATTTTTAATAAAAATTATAATGTTCATTCGATTTCATACCGTTGTGTTTCAGTACAATAAAAAAAAATCGATTATATACTTTCAAAATTAAATTTATCGCCAAAGAAAGTAGATACGATTTCGGAAAAACAGCAGTACGATTTAAGATACAGCAACTATTCAAATCACTCTTTTCATTTTATTTTATACGTGGAATGTACATTTAGAGGGTTTCTGCAAAGATAAAAGTATAATTACAAGCAACGATTTTAGTCAAAATGTGTGCTGTATAATAGATACATCAAAAATCCCTTAGCCAGTACGATTTTGGCAACTCTTCCCTAATCAGCGGCAGCTCGTGTTGACACAAAGTGCGTGTTCGCAGCGCTGCGACGTCGAAGACACTTCGTGAACCCGGTAGCGCGGCGCGGCATACACGCGCAGGAAACGGTACGTGTTACCCGCCAACACAGGTATTACGGACTCAACGACGCCTAATTTAATCGCTAAGTAATTGCATAATATCCAATTTGTAATGTAGGCTGCGTGCCACTATGTTCCGCGCCAAGCCACTTCGCTGCGCGCCTAAGCATTTGCAAGCTGTGCGGGCCCCAATAATTAGAGATGCGTAACACGCGCGGTGCGGCCGCGTAACGAGAAATTCACGATTTTCCCGCAGTTAGGAGCGGGGAGAATTTCGGCAAAAATTTTCCCAACGGTCGATTTTGGGAACGTCTCCGCTGCGACGCAGAGGCAGAGTTTAACGCGCGAGTCGTGCGAAGCTTCTAAATCAGTCCGAATATGCGATTCCTCGAAATCTTCTAAGGGCGTACAATTCTACTATTCCTGCTTTCAAGACGTGATACAATTTATCGTCTACTAAGGAAAATGGACGTTTGTTTTGTTCTCTCATGCAGGACCAAGTTCTCGAGAAATGTTTAGAATTTATGGTTCTAGTTGTTGTGATATGGCCAAATGTTGGAATTTACTTTGAACGAGGTTACAAAAAGGTTGGTAAATCATGTTTATTCGGTCCAGGAGTACACTTATCCTTATCAACTATACCTTATCAAAAGAAAAGGACTTCACAAGAGAGTTGAGACGTCGCTTTTATTAATAAAAGTCCTGGACCGAATAAACATCATTTACTGACCTTTACGACAAGAGGAGTAATAGGAAAATCTTTAGAATTATAAACAGTTATAGAAATTATTTTTTAAATAAGAATATCTTATGCGAAAACAAGATTCTCGATAGAATGATACATACTTCGGTCACGTCTGTGCTTTTCATTTAAGACTAAATCTATCAGTCAACTTCTGGACATATTTATGTACACCGCGTATATCCTTATAGAAAAAGGGGATGAAGAAGAGATATCGATAGATCGATAGAATGATTCCCATTCTGCGGTGAAATCATGGAAAATTTCAAAAAATGCCCGACTACGGAATACAGTGATTTTTCTAAGAAACTACTGATCCGCCATTTTAATCGTTTCGGTAGGTTTAGTATTAATATGAATACTCGATCTTTAAATCCATTCTATGCACATTTAATAGTTTTAGTAATAGGAAAATCTGTATACAGGTGTAGTAGAAAACGTTGATGCATGCGTGTAGGACTCTAATACCGTAAATATTCTGTTTAGAAGTTTGTGTGCAAGAAGTTATTAAAAAGTTTATCGATCACTACCTGCAAGATATAAATTATTATAAAGGATTGAATACACAAGTGCTCAAATTGGACAAAGTCGGCAAGAATTTCGTAGGACGAAAAATTAAAAATTATTTCGATATCAGGTTTGCATTAAAATGTGCGGACGAAATTATGAAATGCAAACTTAGGTGAAATTATTTCTCTCACGTTTCACATTGTTACCGGAACTTTTAATTAAAGCACATTTTGCAGATATTTATACAGGACGTCACGATATTGATCACCTTATTTTTGTTGCTTATCATCTGTAATACATGTTTCGTGTTACATGCATCTATTTGTTGTACGATATGGCGCAAGTGTAAAACAAGACATGAGAATATAGCTTTATAATGATAACAAAATAATATTACTATTATCAACACGTTGTCCGCTGTATAGATTCTTATTTTGCTTTCTTATTGTGTACAGCTTATAATTCTTACATACTTATAATTCTTACGTAAGCAATTTATTCAAAATGCTTTATCGTCTTCCTGATTCCTGAGACCTTGATTTTACGCTACATTTTCCGGGTTAGTTATGCAGTTGAATTCTTTTAAATCTAATATTTTCACCAATATTTTTCTTCCACGTCAATAATTGAATTCTTATTTTGCTTACATATCATCGCAATCGCGTTTTGTCCTTGCGACATCTAATTATCCATCCGTAATTCTTTCCATTTATATTTTACATTTCACAAATAACCAAATTCCAAACAAACATATGGTTACCATGACAAGCTAATAACTTTGCAATATTCTGCATCACGCTGCTCTTTGTTTCCATCTGCGGAACATGTTACCAAGATTTAGTTTGAAAAAAAAATCTAGGACACCGTGTACATACACGCCGGAGATTATTCCCAATAATATATTCGTTCGTTTACCGAAGAAATGTTTGAGAATGAAATGTATCTAGCAAAGCTGGGCAGATGTGTAGCGGGAAAAAATAATTTTTCAATCCATACCGTCGGTATGATTGGACAAACGATTTTGCGGGGGCTTTGGCGAGGTAGTAGATAAAAATTCGGATTCCCATCGCAGCAGTTCCTGTGCAAATCCCACCCACCACCTCTGGATTTTTTTGTGTAATATGTATATCACAGTTTCGACGGTTCAAAAGCCAGACTGAGCCTTTCAGCGTTATGAACCCATATATGCGTCAACAAAACTGTTAATTTTACGGTATGGCCCCCGCGTATGGGTCCGGTAAATCTGTCAACGTGTGTCATAAACACACGTACGTGCTCCGTAGCTATTCGCGCAACAATAGTGTGAAACTAGACGCGACAAACCTTGAAATCTTCCCTATTTTTTTTATCTATTTCGTTTGTCGTAAATCTAACGTGTCTCAACAGGCGTGAATTCACATCTGTGCACGGCATGAATTTTTAAAAATCTCTGATTTAATTTTAATTAATTGGAATGAGTTGATTGAAAACAATAAATTAGACTGGTAAAAAGACGATTAATGTATACCGACTTTTTTGCTTTAATTGCGAGATCACTGAGTCTTGCGATATTTTTCTTTCTCAATTTTATCGATTTACTTTGAAGATTATATTCGGTGAGGGTAAAAATGAAAAAGTGATGAATTAAAGAAACACTGAAATAATATGTAATCTGCTATCTTGCTCAAAATATTGTGCAGTTTTATTTGCACGAGACAGAATATCCGCAGTTGGCAACAAAGGATAAGTCCAAGAATATACCAAAGGTTAATTAAAATCTTAGCCTTCAATTTTATAGTTCTTCGCTCCTGTTGCATCCTTTTGGACATAACTACGAATATATATACATGCATAAACGTTTATATTAATTAAATAACAAATACGTGCTAGAGGATACTGTAGAGCAAAATAATCTTTTCTACTAACAATTTTTATTACGTTATGATTGCGCTCCAATAAGTTATGAACAACTCATGGTGCTTCGAAGCTGTATTAAACGATGTTTGTTCAGAAAAATGTGTGCTTCTAATTCTGAAAACAAAATTAAGTTTTTATTACAGAAACAATTGATGTAGATATCATACTTTGCTTTAACATTACGATTAAATTAATAGAAAGTTATAATTACACCAGAATTAGAATGTAAATTCAATAGATCGAATTTCAAATATTTACTAAAAATCATTAAGTCTGAGTTATAGTCATGCACGATGAAATTTTTTAACATATGTACGCTAAAGTTAGTGAATAGGATAATATCATATAAAAAATCAATTTAAAACTTTATGCAGTTCTATATAAATCAAAATAATGATTTTTTCCCGCACAATAAATAATTATCCTAACAGCAGTTTGAAAAAGTGTGATATTGGATACATCTTTTCTTTTACAACTAGCGCAATATCGATTACTGCCTGTAAAATTTGCAAGGTAAGACAGAACACCCAATAAACCTACATTTGTTCGATCAAAATAAATCCAAACAGTCGAGCATAACTCGTGCTTTACTCGAATAAAGCCTGAAACTCGGTATATCTATTACAAATACAACTGTATATTACGTGTATTACAAGCGAGCAAAATAATCGTGTGCAGTATAAACGATAATTTACCTATACCAGTTCTTTTTTTTTTTGAGAAATATAATGGAAATTAAGCGATTACATAGTAAAAAAATTTTAATATAAATCACACTTCTATAAGTAACTTTTTACATCAACTTGATTTTGCTTTTTTGTATGCTGTTCCACATTGTTGTCTTGACTTTCTGCGACTCTTTGCTCCGCATTGAAACATGATGGATGTAATAAAATACGCGAAAACGCGAGGCAGACTCTTCGGCGATCCTTAGCCCATCGACTTGTCGCAAATACGATACGGACACATTTGCCAACCACTTGTCGCAAACATCGTCCAAGAATTATCGAGGCTATACAGAATTACATCGAATAAACAGGAAACGCAAGGTAGATTTAAATTTCTGGTTTGAGTTAGGCATAACTTTTTCCTTTCCTTTTTTTGTGAGAAGAGACTTCCTGAAACTGTAGAACGAAGTGTTTGCATACAACGCATTCTCAGTCAGCAGTTGACCAATTATTCACACAGGAACGAGCAGAAATTACGCTGATTAGCAATTTTCAACGTAGAATCCGTTTTGACCTCAAATCGTCCATGTGTATACAATCCTTTTATGATCATAGATTACCATCTATGGGCGCTCAGATACATCAATCTCTGATCGTTGATCGCGATTGAAAGTCGTGTTGAAATGATAAAACCGAAACCTGATTTGCTGTAATTATGCTGGTGTTTTTTATATCTGCAACAAAGTATGGACTAGTAGTGTTATCAATTATTACAAAATGTAAGGCGAACTGCGTTCAAAAAGAAGAGAAACGTCTGCATCGATAAAATCCCCATCTGGTGATATGTAGATTGTCGCAAGACGCGACTGTGTGTGTAAATACCCGATTTAATTAACGAAATTACTAATTGCGAATTACGAAATTGCACACTAATTGTAATTAAGCGATCAAAATATTCCGCGGCTTAATGAAAGGTGATGTAATTAAGGCAGTGGCCGAACAAATAAGGCAAGTTAGTTAAAATTAGAGCAAAAATCTTGCTAGCTTTTGCCGTGATATCCTTCCACCGCCTTCGCGGCCTTTTGAAACCAGAAAAATATGGAGAGAAAAGATCCACGATAGCGCGGTTCTTACTATACGTAACGAGAAAGTATGTTATACCAAGTAAGAACCTGACACGTTCGCGCGTCGGCATATTTGTAGCTGTTGATTGCGTGAAATGACGTTATCTCTGGTTTGCAAAGGTTGATGAAGAAATGAAATGTTATGCTAAATCAGTTGCACACCTCGCGTTGAAATTTGACACCGCAGCACATGGGTTCTCAACCTCGTGCGTTATGAATCCCAGAGAATCCTATATATTGCAAAGAGATTACATGTGAAAATCAGGTAAGCAGAGGAGGCTAAAGCACAAGGATGATCTGAAAACGTTTTAATTATTTTTCACTACCTTTTTATCGATAGAACGAAGAATTGCAAGAAGGAAACTAGGTCAGATGGGGTTACGGACGGAAAAAGGCTTGAGAAACACTGGTTTAGCATACACGTAGATCGAAATTAATGCACGGTGGTAGAATGAATGAATTATGTAAGAGGTGGAATTAAGGTGTTACTTTTGTAATGATAAGATTTTTTGAGCAATGTCGGAAGATTCCGGTATATTTCATTTCACAACGTTTTTTTACTACTGTACCATTTTAAAAATAGGTCAAAAATCGAGAAAAACGTTGCGAACGCGGACGAAATATTGTTAATGCATAAATTCATAGCGCTTATGATAGCTGATATAAATAGTAAAACATCTTCGTGATCATTATTACGATATGGATAAATAGTTTAACGAAAATTTTCCCTGAAAGAGGATATAGTGTGCGAGGTAAAAAGAAAACAGCTATATTCGTTACTCAGTAAAAATGTGTAAAATGTCATCTACGTGGCGTTATATAAACATTTTAATTGGAACGTAATATTCAATATAAAATTGAAATTCTATTTTGTACCAAAGTTCCAATAATTAAAACGTCATACGCCTTCATTCTTATTATTCAATATTATTCTTCCAGCCCATTAACGTTGCTCTTTGTGAAAAAAAATAGAGGTTGGAAACCTGTGTACTCTTGAGCCCGCTTTATGCTACCACCTAGTGCCAGTCTTTGCAAACACTCTTCAAGTGGAACAAAGCAACGAGATGTAATATAAAAGCCAAAATGAAAGCAAAAATAAACAGAAATAATTTAACAAACGTAATACCGAGTAAATAAGACGAGTTGCTACAACAGGAAAATCTAGATTTAATCCTATCAGAGAATTATATTGATTCACCAAATTTTCCATTTTTTCCTTCAAATATCGATAGGCAAATTGCAATTGTAACGTCCGAGCTTCACGCGTGAGTATTACACGATTGCAACATTATGCTAAATGGCCGGACCTCGAACGGCTAGAATTAAATCAAATATCAACACTCGGCATTGGATAGAACGTTGTTCCACTAATTACAGTCCTTTGAAGCGCCGTAATTACGCTACACTCAGGGGTTATTCGGCGATTCGTCCAAAATTGGCAATGATGCAAATTGGCAAAAAGAAAAAATTCACATTATCGCGCATCATCACTTGATACAATTCCAGAGGCCGCGGTCCGTGAGCAGCGTCAAACGCGAGGATATTAAAATTTATTAACGGATATTTACAGCGTACGTACACATTCGTGGGCGTTGTTACGTTTAATGCAAGCAAAATAAATTATTAAATACATACTGGATATGTATTCTGTGTTCAGAATACTGTTTGAAGCCTAAGCAGCGCTTGTAGATATGTTAATACGTTGTATATTTTCTACAGTTAATTTTGCGTCTTTAGAATTAGAGCTTCAATTTACTAACATTTAAATATAGCGCCGTTTTAACCACCCACCATGATCCTTTTCAAGTTACGGGCATAGATACTTTTGAATGCCAACATATTTGTGATTTTCTTATATGTATGCTCGTAGCTTGAATAGAACCAGACTGAATGGTCGACCCGTCGCTATATTTAAATGTTAGCGAGTTGGAGATCTAATTCCAAACATACAAAATAGACTTTTTTAACAGGGAAACGTCATAAATTTATTTTCACTCTTTATAATAGTCGCGTTATTAAGCCTCGTAATAAGTCAGAAGTGCTTCTAAACAAATGTGAACTTTATTTACATATAATTTATTTTATGCAAGTAAAGAACAACATAGAAAGGATTATTACGTATAATTCTCTGCCTGTCAATTTAATAGTAATTCTTAGGATATTCACTTTATTGATATGATAACTTCTATTTTGGCCCAATGGCATCGTGATTTTTTGCATCCATAGCATTTACAGTTCATCATGGTGAATTATAGCTCAGAAAAAACGTAATTCTATAAACTTCCGTATTAATAATAATTTCTATTAAGTCGAAGTTTTTATCCACTATGCCACTTTTATAAATCCTTCTTGTCTTTACAACAAAGCCGATATGAAAAATATCCGTGCATTAAGTCTGTGAATGAGTAGCTCGCATTAAGACATTTGTAATATGAATTAGCGAAGAAAATAACTATTAACGAAGTAATTACTGCCAATATAAATAGCTACAATATAAACAAGGATTTAAAACCCCTTTTATGGAAGGCAACCGTGATCAATATTACTGCCATTTAATCGTTTAATGGGGACTATGAATTTCAATAAAGATAAGTCACACCACGTGGAAGATCTAATAAATGAAGTAGACAACAAATATTCTGTTATAAGGTGATTATAAATCCTTGTAAACTATCATACTGAGGAATCCAGTTCAAAACTCACCTATTGTCGTTAAAATTCAAACTCTATATATAATACATCTTATATGTAATCTATCGCATTTAGAAATCTATTTATCTATAATCATCAACTTCCAAACAAATATCAAGATAACATGCAGCCAATAATATACCATTAAAGTACGCCTGTAAGACAATCGAATCGTGTAAAAAGTCATGCATTAAAGGAATTTTTTCAAAGACACCACTATAAAAACACTTTTCCTATTAGATGTACAACTTTGATTCCGCCCTTCTTCTATGAATTGCTTTACTGGTAGGCAGTAGTCGACATATTTAAACCATAGACGTCATGCGACAGACTTGGGCATCCGTCAACATAACCCCATGGAAACATAAGAATCATAAATGTATAACCAGCTTTTTACGATAAACCCTCGAATATAACCCACTTATTTCTCATGCAACATCTCCATCATGGTTACCCCCAGTAATAGCTGATTCCAGAGGTAAATAATACCAAGAGCTCGGATAAACGAGACAAACAGATCATACTCGTCGACGATGTACAATGCACGAAACTCGCTTTCCTCGCATCACCATTTCCACGAGCTCTTTTCCGTAGAGGAAACGAGAGAGGGGGGAGGTTGTACATCAGAGAAAAAATATCGTGAAGGACGCGCGGGGGGGGGGGAAGTCTGTTTGCTTAGGATGTGAGCGAAAAAGCCGGGCGTTAAAAGCTAGGCGGGTATTCGAAACACTCGGGGCATCCGAGCGCAGCGGGTCCAGCATGGAAAAGCGGGGATAATGCGTCGTGGCTCATGGCGTCGTGGGTCAATATTTTCATTATTTTTACGGTGTCGAAATGTTCGAGGAAACACTAGGCCGTACGAGCGCGCTGATCTTTTTTTCCCTCCACCGCCGCCGCTCGTCCCTGGGGCGCGGCCTCACCCCTGAGCTCTTTTTTTTTTTTCAAGCGCGAGTCGCGCCCCATTAAAAGGGACAGGAACAGGAAAAACAGAAGCAAACGAGCTCTCCGCCGGACGGTACGCCGTATTAGGGACAAAGGTGCCACGTTTTGCAGCCGTGATAAAGTTTATCTCGGTAAGCGGCGCGACGCACAGGGACGAAAGGCGAGTTAAATTCTGAACAGAGTACTTCTGAAATAGTGGGACTTTACAAGGGGGCATTTCGTTCATCGCGAGGACGAGGAAAGGCCGTGTGCTCCTGGAA
The DNA here is from genome assembly GCA_038496175.1 of Ampulex compressa. NCBI lineage: Eukaryota > Metazoa > Arthropoda > Insecta > Hymenoptera > Ampulicidae > Ampulex > Ampulex compressa. The sequence continues at coordinate 23,753 of JBCFXI010001397.1, read as the reverse complement.
ACACTGTCTCTCAAAGGCACGTGCACGTTTCGCTTGGTCGCATTGCTTTGGACGAGTGTTTCTTAGTGACGTGTGTATCGATTGCTTAATCAACTCGCTGCGCATTCTTCAAAGATGGTTTTTTTCCTGAGACACTTCCGAGAGTTTTACTTGTGATACTCCTATTCCTGTATTTGAATTATTATTATATGCATCGGGGGCGTGTTGTTGTCTGTGACGATATTTGTGAGGCTGCAGAAATTGTGAAACGCGTTCGCTCCGTAATACAATCGTGTACTTAAATTTTCTCTGCGGTGAGGAGTAATTTAGATATCAGTTTGCTTGCATCTTCTGGAAACAATCTTGTTTTAAGGAAAGAAATATTCGAAATTTGGTACAAAAAGGTTTTTCGATTTATATTCCTAACGTTTTTCACGTTCACATCAGATGTAATATACTCGTAAAATTTTAACATTTATTTCTATAGCGTCCTCTATTGTAAAAAATGTTGCACAAGACCACGCATTCTGTTTGTCAATTTATACTGAAAAAGAACTATCGAGAACTATGTGACAGATATTACTCATACCTACAGAAAATACAAATATTTAAAGTACCACACAATTCGGCTCTTTTTCTCGCGGTGTCTAAAATAAAAGATAGGAACGATGTTGGGAAATAAATTCAAATCAAAAACTTCTACTAGATAATTAATTTAATAACCAAGAACAATGAGGACATAAAAAATTAACAACACCTAACTCCGTTTAATATAATATAATAAGACAGTAAGACTTTATCTCACGTGAAATTCTTTCTTCCCATTATCCCCATCATTCTAAGAAGACCGAGATTTAATTCTTACAAGATTCCAACTTAAATTTCAGTCACTGTCACGAAAGAATTACCCTCTACTTGAAGCCTACGAGGAGCTCTGGTATTTAAGAGGAAGACGGATCGTATTTTTAACTGGCTCAATAGGCCCCACGACGACACGTTCTCCTGTCCAACAAGATTGCCTCGATACGATTAGCGTCTTTAATCCAGCATGCGGTACAATTCGTAGAAACGTCGAGTCAGAACGTCGGCCACGAATCATCTTCACAAGAAAGTTTCTCTCCGTTGCTCCCTGCATCCTCTTCCGGTCCCTTGTCACTCGTTAGCCACTTCCAGATGCGTGTCTCGACCGCGAGTATGGTTTTACGATCATGCTGCGGTAGACGGACGATTTTGGTCTCGGCCAACGACTTACAGAATCTGGCATTCGCCGATTCTTTCTCAGCTAAACGTTTTGACTGCTCCGAGAAGCTTTTTTTCTCGCCGTTCCAAAAGCTATTCGTGTTTTTGAGGCGCTTTGTGCATTCTCTAAGTTTTTCTCCTTCCGCTTCTACATTTTTTTTCTCCTCGTTCCAAAGGTATTCGTGTTTTGACCGTTTACAATCCATAGGCGTACGTCGTATAATCGTAAATGACACTGAGCGACTCTTTAACACAGATGTGAATATATGAGATAAGCTGAATGATGATGCGTATATTGTATAATCGTAAATAACATTGACTCTTTACCACAGATGTGAAATAATGTCTCGTATTTTTCTTCTTGCTTGATTAAATATATGAGATAAGTAGAATAGTGTAATATTTACGAGCAGAGTAGTTCTAGTTGAAAATAGTCCAAAATCCAAGTTTAAATTGTACTTATCAACTCTGGTTAATTTTCATATGATACGTATGCTGTTGTTTTGGAAGTTCGAATCTATTTTAAGGTTGTATTTTACAATGTACACGATGACAATGAGATTGCTATATATTTTCAAACTTTACATATTTGGGCATATCCATTCTTGGTCAAGGTTATTTACGAGGAATCTTAGATTTTCATACTTTTTGCCTTATCCAAGGTTCGATCACATGTATCCATTTATTTTCATCGCGATCATCCAATTCGTTCATCCTTTCACGTAGCGCAGAAATTCACATTCTCGTATATTTTGAACAAATCACTTTATTGTGAGGTATACTTAAACATACGTATTTCCAAAGAAATCGGAAAAAAACGATGGGTCTTAGATCGATTAAGTTTAGCATTCGATGCTGAAAAGGAAACGGACAAAATATAAAAATTGCATGCTGAAACAGAGATACACGACGTGTAAATGAATGCTTTTACATAAACGTGATAGCCATAATCTACAAAACGAAAGCAAAATGTCATATTATTTGAAGAATTTTGACAGCTGACGTTTATTTTTTGAACTTTTGTTGAACGCACGAGTGAAGCAATCGAGTAATCTAATAATACACGCGGTGTCCGCCGTAAGCAGCTCTTGACTCGTCCAAGCCTCATCGGAGTCTACAGTGGCACACGAAATGAGTGACGACCTCAACTCGTCATTGTATATCAAAGAGCTTAACAGATCTCTATCCCTCTAAGGGAGTAAAAACGCGCGTGTCGGCCAAGGCAAGAAATTTCCATACGCCCTGCACAAAAGCCTTTGGCTGAAACGAGTGCCTTTTTCTCAGCGTCCCGCAGGAGGTGCTGCGTGACGGGCAAAGCGACAAATTGTCTCTGTATAAATAACGGGTGAGGCGCCTCGTCATGGTTTCGTGGTGACCGAAAGACTTTCGTTCGCATCGACAGGTGCGTGCCGGTCGCTTCCGCGGTTCCCAAGCGGGTAGACACGTTCGTCCACTAAACGTTTCCCAAACTACGTCGGGGTGCTCTGCCGACCTTCTGGCGCGTACGCACGTCATGCAAGGGGAAAAAAAATGAGGGCCTCGAGGTCCTCCCTATGGCCTCTTCCTGGACCAAATGTTCTGTCCCGGCGCGTTTAACTGAATTGTCGACCGGTCGTTCGGGCGAAAAAAAAAAACACGCGTTTCCAGGACGGAAGCACGAACGTCCGAGGGCACCTCGTCGGGATTCTGGCTCTTTCCAAATTGCCGCGTTACGATGCACCGCAATTCGGCCCGTTAACGGCCGGCGGCCGCGGCACGCATCTCGCGATGCTCGAGCGAGAGTTATTACGATTCCTTCGTCCGCAAATACCAACACCACGTGCCACTTTTATGGCGGCGGAAAGATCGATTTGCCATCGCCGACTTGAAGCGGATATTTTTCTGGAAACTCCATGGGGGGAATTGTTACCTAAGGGTTTTTTGTAGGTTTCATTCGAGTTTAACCCTAGATTATGATACTTTACTGTGAGTTGTGTTATTACAACGTTTTTGTAAAATTTGTTAGGTGCATAATTTTGCTTCCGCCAGCGATAGATAATACTTTGAATCATAAATGTATTATATGACCAGTCTTTTGCAATAAAGCACAAGAAACCTTGTGTGACTTGGAGAAATATTTTGATTGATCTTGTGGAATAAATGTTTGGGACGCGTACACTTTGGTAAAACTACGTTTTCAAAAATTGAGCAAAAACAGAAAAAGCTCGGATTATCCGATTGTAAATTTGACGACATTGTCGTAATCTAAGTTTAATAACAAAATGTTTTGTCGTAAACAAGACTTTTCTTCAATTAAGCCTGCTGTCTTTTTAAACGACATTAGATGGGATTAGGAAAGAACAATTTAAGATAAAACCTCGTTTTGTCAAAGTCACGATAAAATTACATTCAACGTATCAGTATAATCTTCAGTCTTTCAAACCTTCAACTTGTCATAGCTCGAATGTCCACGGAATCCGTCACACATAATTCTAAGTACAAGTGTAACATAACATCATCATCTTTCACTCTTCCCAACGTCATCCCGATTCATCGATTAACTACATAATTTAGTTTTAAAAACCCCTCACAGGATGCACGATCAAAATCAAGCAACTGAAATTAATCTCAATTTAATTAAAATAAAAATCAAGCAACGTCAAAATATTCTCAATACAAATTTTACGAAAAGGCCAAACAAAATGATGCAGGATTACGTTTATATTCCATAAAAAATCAACGACTTATCCTCGGAAGGGTTGATAAAACCTCTGGATCGACGCGTACACACGTCGAACGCAGATAACTGGCCAAACGATACGAGCGAGCCCGCGTCGAGGATCGCGTAGGTGCGAATTTGTCGGCGACTTATCTTCTCGGTAATACCAATTGGCATTCATAATGATTAAGAGATTAATATTATATTAACGGTGTTACGCGCACTGCTGGCAGAATTCCTCGCGCTGCCGAGTGCAGCCGGATAATCCGCAATCTACGGCTTATACCAATTGAGTGTAGTAATAGCGTTGTTATGCATTTGATATAAAGCCTCGTTTCACCGGGGGTCCGCGTACGTTATGTCGTACCTGTTCCCTCCGCCTTGTACATTATCCAGCCTTGTACATTATGTACGCCGTGTGTGTACACTGCGCCGGCGATCGCAGAGGCGTGCAGGTACGCGCCAATCTATGGGGGTGTGTAATCCAATATCACGCCTACGTATCGGGTACGTTGGGTGGCCGTATCTGTATCGAGTAAGCGGGGCTTTGATGAGCACCACCGCACGCACGGCGAGCGCGAGAGAGTTCTACAAATACGACCGATTATAATTGCGGCTAAAAAGTTCGGTGTCAATTAAGCCCGGCCCGGAGGATCGATTATTCATGCCCGTATAATCCGTTAATCCTGCCGCGCCCCGAATTACCGTCCCGTACCTCGAAAAACGAATCGAGCGGCCGAATTTCTTATCGGGATGTACCGGCGCGTTGCATTCGGCGCTTTAGCGATGGATTTTTTGTAGACACTCGCTGATCTCGTATAGGACTTTATGTTTGATTTCAGTTGCACAATTTTTGGTAATTTTCGTGAGATCGTATTAGTGAAAAAAGTATTTGCAGAGTATGGTAGCTTGATAAGGAGTATTATGTAAAATAAGTCGACATCTGTTGTTTATATTAGACGAGGTTTTTATGGAATATTTGGTATTTTAAGACAGGTATTTGGATGGATAAAACTTGATTTTGTTAAATATTGTTAACTTGAACGTTCATATTGTAATATAGTATTTGAGTATATAAGTTGACGGTGTAAGTGTCAAATGTTAGTTAAATCACCGATCAGGAATTGTTGTCAACATGCAAACTAGAAGAGAGTTTTGTTTTTTCTAATATATAATATGTAACTACTCAAATGTTATTATGTTGAATATGTGAATTCTTTACGCTATATCTAAATGAGACAATAATTGTAAAGAATTAATAATTTTATAGCAATGTTTTTAGTGTTATTCAACGTTCTGTAAGCACGCTGATAACGACAGAAATAAACGTTTGTGTAATATTACGTGACTTGCAGTTGCAAACAAGCATTATTTACTTAGTTATGGCATATGGTATATCAAAATAAAATTCGGTATTACAGCAAATATTCAAGTGACCTTTGTCTCAACACGTTCAAAAGAAAGGAGAGCTTGATTTCTTTCAAATACATGGTGTATGGATATTACGTACGATTCCGTTTAAGTTAAAACATCAAACGTTTTAACATATATTATTGTTTTACTTCGCATGAAAGTGTTGCTGTTATATCGCTTCTTCTCGTATTTACAATCGTAAGCATTTGTCTCCTAACGCATGTATTTTTCCCATTCCATATATTCTTGCATCTCATACATTGCTTGCACACACGTCCTTCTTCTTGTTCTTGGCAAGCCTCTCTTCTTTACACATGCACGCAGTATTTAAGATGGGCTACCAGAAAAATCGCCGACGCTGCAGTATACATTACGCATACAAATTTTTAAAAGATCCCGACTTCAGAAATAGTAAATTTCTGTATCTATTCATTATATTGTATTATTCCTTATACCGTAACCATTAATTATATAATATATTACATTGCCTATCGTATACATTCTTCGTTTTCATTTCCCTTACAAACATCATCGATCGCAATTTCCAAGATTCCTCACGATCCTACTGCGGCGCAAGTTCAAGCTATATTCAACAAATAAAGGATGAAAAAAAAAAAGAATGAATATATAACCAAGGACGCATCCGCGTATACGACAGTAAATTCTCTAATAAGGTAGCGAGAATAAATTCTATTGGCAGGAAAACTCGCTGGACCAAGGACATTTCCTCCCAAGTTGCGTACACGCAGCGCCGGGTGGAAATGGCTCAAAAACTCAATAGCAAAAATCTCGACGCTTCGTTACCCGAACGCCGTTTCCGCCTCGTTTACCGCCCGTTCCTGCCTTGTTACCGTAGTATAATAAACATCGAAGCGTATAGTTATATAGAGGCAGGCTTATCTTAGCGAACCGGGCGGAAACCGTGGCCGGCCACGTAAAATTCCTGGACGAGACCGTAAGCGGCGCGCGGGTATCTCGAGGTTTTACAACGGACGACGTGTCTTGGTACGGGCCACCCACCGTGGGAATATTTCGCACGTTGCGGGGGAATAAAGATGATTTCACCGGCGCCGGGAATTCTAGCCGCGTAACGATCAATTTGAAAGATCGTAACTCCCGCGGAATACGTTATGTCGGTCAACGTGCACGTCGCCTGTAACGAGATACAAAGCGCAGGCGAGAGCGCGATAAATTCAATTACGGCCGCCACGCATCGTTGATACCCAAAAGTATCGCCGTTTCTGGGATCGGACTTCGTCGTGGAAAGTGAAATATATACGAGGTGCGCGTTTCTCAGCCTTTCGACTGCTATGGGCGTACATGTGCGTCCGGCAAAAACCATCGCTGTGCATGGTGCATCCCATGGGTGTAGACCGTGGACTGTTTAGAATGTTTATATATAGAGTATTTATATTACTTGTTATTTACACCACTGGTATATTACACCATTGTAAATTTCACCTGTATCGCTCCATCGCGATGAGATATATTTTAAACCGAGGTATTTCGTTGATGCACTTCGTAAAGCGTAGCTCTACTTTCGTTTTCTTGATCCTATCGGTTTTGTGGGGGGGCATATTCACACGACACTCATATTATATATTTGTAAATATCAGTCTCTTTAGTTAGTACGTTGCGCATTTAGTCGTTTTAGTTTTATTCTTAATAATTTGCATTAAGTGCCACACCATTGTAAGTACTCGTCTTTTTCTTTTTTTTCCTTTCCGCGTGCATAACATTAACGGCTTTCGTAACCCATTAGTTTATGATAATTCTTTGTTTCTCACGCTATCTTTCCATCGCAGTTTTCTTTTCATTCACCGTAGATCGTTGGATCACTGCTTCTTATTTTATTTAGTTTATATATTCGTTATACATAATTGGTCTACAAGCCTGACTGTTCATTCCTCTGAGCTTACTTTAAGGCATGTTTAACGTCTATCTCGCTTTACAACTATTGCTACTCTTTGGTATTGTTACACTGTCAAAACACTGTTGTGTTGTTATTTCTTCAATTTTTCAATTTTCAATATCCAAATACATACCTTATAATTATTCTAACTATGGCGTTTTAAAATTTTACCATTGGTGAATAAACAATATATATTAAAAATAAAAAATATTTCGATTCGTTTTGGAGTGGACAAAGTAATAGTAATTGGATTGTGTACTGTATTATGTGTTAATACGCCGCTGACAAGATCCGTATTGTGCGAAAAAGTATTCAGTCCCCAACGATCGCTACTGCCGGCCGCACGCCGCCCACGCAAAGCGCTTCAACTTAGAGCAATTAGCAGTCAAAGGGTTGAACACTTGTGCTGGGGACTAATTCACAGATGCGCATACCAGAACTTTACGCTGTACAGTATTCTCTCCGTTAGTGTCACACTCCCGATTGCGTAGCCCTAGTCCTACGCCTATGTTATCTTCCTTGGACTCGGTCAACCGTGTGATGTGTCACACAATACGGCACGCGGCAGGGCTCCTTTGAGAAGAGTTTACGGCTTGACAGTACTTAACGCAACAATAAAACTTTTTTAATTTAACTTTCAAAATGCGACCTAAGACGATGTAATTACGATCATATTTAATTATCTCGTATTTTCCTAGTTCTATATGACATGAATTAGTTAAAACATATTAAATATTGAAATTATGGTTGTAATTATGCTGTCTTTGGTCTCATTTTGATTGGGAAAATCTCAGCAATATATGACAAAACATTTCGGATAGAAAAAAATTAAATCATAAAAGTTGATAACACTTTTCGGGCTGATTTTTGAATGTCTGACGTGTCTCGCCCCGCATTTGTCTTGCCTCTTTTGTCTACGGCTCCTTTGTTCTAGAAAAAGACGTCGGATCGATTTCTTGAAAATTTGAGATTTTATCTAGGTCGCACGAATGGAGACTACTGTATCTTGCCGTAAGGCCTTACCCCTTGAAACAAGAAGACTGAGTAGAATCTTACGTACAGAGTTTACACAGATATCTACACTTTGTTTTTTAATAATATAGTACAGTAATATATATTTTTAAGTAAGTAATCTGGAATATGTAGTGTTGCAATTCATTTCTTACATTAACACGTAGTTTCACTGCGTTTTTGTGTTTTGAACGTACTTTTTTGTAAATTTTTATTTTTGGCTTCTGAGGGTGGAATATTCCTAAGAAAATGTCCCCTTTGCTTTTTCTGTAAATGATGCAATATATTGCTATTACGCATTCTTCCACGTTTTTGACAATCAGGAACACATACATTGTAAAATTTCTTCCACCACATCTAACTGAAATTTGCGAAACAAGTTTTTTTACTTTTTGCCATATCTATTTTCCTACAAAACAAGGCATACACGTTAAAAAGTGTAATGTCTGTTAAATAAAATAATATTTTCCTGCAGCATTCCGTGTTAACTACCTATCAACGTATAGAACACGTTGATCCTGTCCGCCACCTTAAGCATTTTCCACGCGATATGTATGTATACTGTAGCTCTAATGTAGCTGTAGTTCTATAGCTTCTACCCTTGCTTTCTTGCTGGACTTTCTCTTTCGTTTTCTAAATTTGACCGTTCACCTTACGACCACTTAGGATCAGACCTTCCCCTTCCACTAGGGTTCGTCAGCACTTGTCGGTAATGTACACATTCCACAGTTTCTAAGCTCTAACAGGTATATGTCGATATCCTTATATGTTAAACGCCACACCGATTTTACGTGTCGTTTCGTTCACGCCACGGTTAGCTGTCCAGCAGGCCACTGCGGGCCGCTTGCCGATAAGCGAGCCAGAGTATAAACAAATATCTCAGATGACTCTTTCCAATCACAACAAATACTGTTTAGGATTCGTATCCTGAATTTGCTTATAGTCCCTTCTCGCGAAACTTTAACTCGAAAAATTACAACTTTCTGTAATGTACAAGCAAATCTTACCTCTATTTACCTTGTTTTAATATATTACATTAATGTTTTTAAGTATGATATTCTTTTCTTTAAAGCATTCGATGTCAAAATAAATTAAGCATAAAAAATAAATTGCAATAAAAATGTAAGTCGGTGTCGAAAATAAACTGAGGAAACGAACGCATCGTTGGTATGGCACGCCTTTGCAATGCAGGTGACTGGAGAATTAATTCTCCTGTTCGCGCAACTTAACACTTTGCTGGCCGCTGTCATGCACGCGTGACTTCATTTCGCCAGCAGTGATACTATTTCCTCATTTCGATGTCTGTCCAGGAACACGTATCGACGACATTTCTAAAGAAACAATTGCTACCACTGTTCTCCCTTTCTAATTTACCCATTCATCCAAACCGTTATCTTACCGCCTTGAACAATTAACTAACAGTAACTAACAATAACTAACATTAACTAATTAACTTTAACAATTAACTATTAATAATTATCACCGTTGTCGGACATTGCAACCATTGTGACACTTGCCAGCACCAACCTAATACCTATGCGATGAATGTGCGGCCAGGAAATTGTGAAGAAAAACCCAGTGGCGGCGAAAGGACAAAGGGCGCGCCTACCCTCACCTTTGATCTAAGTCACCGCATTTAGAATAATGACGTTAGAATTTCCAAAGAAATTCCCCACAATTTATGTATTGTTTCCACGCACCACGATTTTATCTATGTTTACGTCAATGCTGTGAACTCGTCGCTTACTTCGTATTATCCCATTCGGATTCGACACCTTTTATCCACTGCCTTTGTTACGCGGTCGGATTAAGGTATGTAACCGCTCAACGTATAATACGCTTGGCACGAAAATACATGACAACAGAGGTATGTGCTTTTCGTCCCACCAATTAGTACCGTATTCCTCTCAGGGTGTTTCTTAGGTTACGCGGATCGTACTAAAATCTCATGCATATCGGTGCTTTTCATCTGATAGCGTAGGATTACGTTCTGCGCGACTGTCTTCGATGTTGGAACTATCGAACTGGACAAAATGACTAGGCAGTCGTCTTTTGGAAATATCTTACTTTTCCAACGGAAAATTTTCTATGATATTCCAGCACATTGTAAATCGCATGTAAATAATCACACTGAGCTACCAATATATCTTTTCTGTCCTTCTTATTCTTGAAATATATGTCTAAATATAACCAGAAAATGACTGGTAGCTTCAGTAATAAAATGTATACAATATATTCGTCTGTTACAACATATATTAAATAAAAAAACTTATGAAATGTTTTGTGCATGTCTAACATTGTCATACGCTGGAAGGATTTGAAGATGGTTTTAATTACCAATATATAAGAAATTGCTATTGATCATTAAATAGTGGCATTTTTTCACTTAGTACTACAAAAGTAAAGCGAAAATATTCTCAGAGATTTAATGCATATGTCAGAACATCAATATTTATCAATATTTTTAATTACCAGGTGATAAACAGTGGAGTTGTACATACGTGCACTTACTAATAAAAGGGATTGTGACTTCATTACCTTTCTTGTGACCTGTCCGGTGTGATTATCGTTGTTTGCGCGAATTAACTCACATAAAATGAAATAATGAATGTGTTTATTTATGCCTCGTTTATTTATTATTCTGCTGTATAATTAGTGTTCTTGGAGAATAAGATGGTTTGACTGAGAATTCATTACCATACATTGGAAATCGTTCAAAGTGCATGAGATGAACGTTACGATCTTTTCTTCAGACAAAGTCGTTAAGTGGGTTTCACCTTTCCAAAGAACGCTGATGGCAACAAGAAATGTGTTCGGATCAGAATCCATTTCCTTTCGCGTTCTCCGCTTGAATAGCGAACTCGTTTTAATCCCTTTTCGACAATTACCCCGTTTATCAGTTTTTGCTCATCAACATATTAATGGAGGATTCTCTAGTTTCTGTGGCTATTACACTGCGCTTTCTAAAGGTGATTAAGAAATGGATTTTATACTTCTGAAGATTATCACTTGCAAAAGATATTTTTGAGTTTCTCCGTAATGTGTTTTTTTATATAACCTTATATTAAAGTGGGAAACTCTTTTGCTACTTTTTTTTAACGATATTCCTTGTGTTCTTTGAGTGATAAATAATTTAGGCTTCACCAATGTTAGCAATAAACATTTTTCTAATTTTTGCTTTTCGTAAATTTATTTTGCAAGTTTAAGTTATAACCGAGATGTGATCATAACAAATTTGTTTACATTCCGAATGAAAAGTAGCTACGATTATTTAAAAAATACTTAGTGTTTTACAGCTGCAAGCTGCTCTATAAATCGAGATGAATATAACGACTTCAATTAATCTTTATTAAAATTGACAGAGCGCTTACGTCAGGGGCATTTATATTTATCAATATGGTATTTAAGGCTTTGTTCAAGTAGAATATAATCTAATAACTTATATTTATTTTCACGTGCACGTTTTGGAAAAACAAGCTTAAACTCTTTCTAAACCAATCCTGTGAAAAACTTATTTACCTCAATATACTAATCTAGGTTCATACAAGAAGAAGGTACATTCTAGAAGAAAATATACATAGTGAGCTGTAATGCCCTTTACGCTCACGACCTCAACAAAATCTCACAACTTCACTTTAATCAATATCACGTAAAGCCTATATTTGTCAGCACGTTAATCGAGGCTTTATTCCAGAAGAAAACACATCTTTACAAGCTTTACCTCGCTTCACGTTTACCAGCCGAACAAAGTCTCTTAACTCGCTTTCAGGCAGTTTCACGGAAAGCTCACGTTCGATCGTTTTCGTTCATCAGCATGTTAATCGAGGTTTCCGGCGCCGTCAGCTTGTTCATATTCTCGGGGGTTAATAATCATGCGACAAACTCCGGCGTAATCACGAAACCGCCTTAATTCGACGATGCTCGGGAAGCTGCGGAGAGCTTAACGGGAAAGAGTTTCGGGAACTTAAGACCCGTCGACGATTCACGAAGGCGGGAAAATGCGAAAAGTTTTTGGTCGGACCTCCGGCATCGTTCCCCCCTTCTGATATTAATTAACATCACGGCCTGCCGCCTGCCACCCACTTCTCACCATTCTGCTCCTCGTTTTTCCGCCCTTCCCCTTCGTCCTCCTCCCGACTATCCTCTGCGGTATTTGCCAAGTGCTTACCGGGATATCCGATCACCGTCGTCCTCTCGTTTACAGCCCTCTCCTAAGGCAATGAACTTATATTGTTCTTCTGTACTTTTCTGCGGCATATAGCACATCGACAGGGTAACTATCGTTTTGAGAGTTATCTTGGATAAGATTTTATTTAATTGTTTTTATTTTTTTTTTTTTTTCGTTTTGGACAGTGACTGCTAAGGTGATTTGGTTTAGGGTCTACCTTTTAACTCTTTCAAGGCCAATGATTATATTTGGCATCATCAGTATAATCTGCTTTTACTAATTAAGTATATTTAAAGTGTTTTTCTATAAAATTTCATTTTGTTACTAAAAAATGATAATTTAAGCTGGAAAGGGTTAAGATGAGTTCTGAACCACCAGAGCGTTGTGATGGACGGGATTCGAACTCGGGTCACCCACGTGAAAGTCCGAGCCTCTATTCACTGCATCACCGTAGCTTGTTTTCGATAAGATTAATCGATAATGGCATTGTGAAGAAGGAACATCTCCGATTAAGGAGAAACACCACGTTTAATGTCTTTTTAACTGCTTTGTTAATACTAAAACTATCAACATGAGAAATTTGTATAATTATTGTATTTCCAGAATATATAATGTTGCATTTTTAGAAAAGGTCTAGAATTTTGTTGCGGCGTGTGAGTGACTATATGTATGATCGTTATTTACTTTCCTACATATTTAGACGCTTTGAAGCAATGATTGGTGCTTATAACGTTAATAAAGACATATAGATTGCTTCAACTTCAGAAATCAATTTCAGCGAAAGTTTTATGAACGGTAAGACTTTAGTAAATAAAATAATTAGGTGGTGTCGGAAAAATTACATATCAATCCGAATTGATTATTTCGCATAGTAATAATAATTTTATCATATTATTTTTTATACATATATTTTTTTTCATTAACAGACCATTCGCATTCGATCTTCTCCTTTCAAAATTTCATCGGCCCATTCCGAAGTGTTCCACATGGATGCCATTGACAATCCCCGATCTACAGCGAACCCAGCGCCAATTATATTCCAAAAATCATCCTCGGCCTCAAAAAATCGCGGATGGCCAATAGCAAAGAACTTGACTCTGCCCAACGATTCTCAAATGGGGAGAGCCGGGGAAACTTTTCGGCGGGGACTTTCAAAGTGGTCCGCACCGCGCCGATATTAATTAACATCGTAGACTTCCCCTGTGTTCCTCCAGCTCGGCGCCGAAACTGGAGCGCAATGCCTTTGAACGTCTCGGGCCGAATTGCCGCGCAAACCTCCCCACCATCCTCTTTCCGGACGTTCGATTACCGAAACTTCGTCGCTGGCCCGGGAGTATCTCGGGATAATTAAAGCATTCTGCCGATAATTGTTATCGACGCTGTGCAGCTAAGTTCCACGCTGTGCAATCGTCGTGGAAGACTCCGCCGCTGGTGCCTTTGGACAAACGTCGCTGACCCACGGATCCCCTCAGCAGCATTCTGCGCACCATGAAAAATGTAGGAAGTTTTAATCGATCGTTTTGCATCTTTTAGGAGGGCGCACAAAGTTCCGTTGCCCGATGCGGGGAAGCGCGTTTGATTCGTTTGATTCGGGAGGGGGAACTCGACTAATCTGGCCCTTTTCTTTCTGGGCCCCCTCCTCTGTATTTATCGGCTCTAATTGCTTCGATTGTCTCGACATGTCCCGCGGATGGTACCGGCGACGAGTTCACCGATAATCGAAGTTCTCCTCCGGACGCTCGGCGCGTTTCCATTAACCTTTGGGATAAATGCGCTATGTATCGATATTTGCCGCTGCGCGACGGAGGAAAGGAAATGTTTGGTACTTCAGGATTGCATCGCTGCTGCGGTAGACGTGCTTTTATTGTCTCGTTTGCGAAGAAAGAATGATGCAGGTTTTATGGAAGATCGATGGAGGTGAGTTAACGCAAGAACTATCGGCCACTCTCTGGGCATATTTAGAACACCACGGACGTACTTAAAAAGAAGGGAAGAGTAAAAGGAAATTGAGTAAGTCAAAATGACGATCTAAATATTGCATGAAAATCATGGAAAATCACAAAAAATGCATCGTTATAAAGTATTGCGATTTTTTGAAGAAACGACTGACCAGTCATTTTGATTGGTTTGGTAGTTCTAGTGTCAACAGCGCGCAGTGATATTGGATTTAATCTGAAAGACACCGTGAGATTTGATGCTATGATACGACAGTAAACGCTAAGTATGAAGAAGAATTGAACGCTGCTTTAGATGTAGAACGTGTTTCTTTGCATTTATTCGCTTTGATGCGAGATTAGTTATAAATATGGAATTGAAGATTATAAATTATAAATTATCAATTAAGTATTTTTTATAGAACGAATGTAAAAAGTGAAAAGTGAAAAGTGGCATGAGTGGTAACATATGCGTGGAACACGTGTATTTGAATATGTAGCAAACGTGAATGCTGATCCGACTTTAAATAAAGCGTTGATGTTGTTCTAACTGCGAATTAAATCTGGGTGTTGATTTGGGTATGCAACAGGTATGACCGTTAATTTCAGCGTCAAATAGATACAATATTTTGCCCCCGGCTTTTACGAGTCTTTTTTCGTTCATCAAGATAAACCTATCTGTTGGCATTGTAGAACAATAAACTACGTGCCGTCAGAAAAGATGCGGATCTGTGACGCATTTTATCTCATTAATAAACATAGGTAATAAACTAAAGTAATAAATAATGTTTTTCATAGAGAAAAATGCATGATTACTGAATAAATATCAAAAAGCATAAAAAATTGTCGTCTTATAAACTCGTCTATCTTCTTAAACTAAGAGACATTCTATTCCAGAGTTATAAACAGACAAGCTTAACCCTGATGATTGCTCGTAAAAGCGGTTTATCTCTTTAAGTGTTTAAATCTAAAAAAAATATACTGTTATATTTCAAAAGCAAAAAAGTGCTCGGTTTTCTCGCCGATGGATACAGAATACGAGGCGCGAAGCGAATTTCGGAGTGATGATGATAAAGTTGCGAAAGAGGAACGTGACAAGAGCTCGGTTCGCCCTTTGCTCGTGGGTATGTAACTTCCCTCCGATTTCTACCTCGAGCGTGCCTAACGACAAGGCGACTCCCTTATTTATTTGCCTCACGATCGGAAAATAAAATGGATTCCAAAGCGTTCTCGATGCCAAATCGGACACGGCGTATTTTCGATCGGCCGCCTGAGACATGGCAAAAGTTTTTCTCGTGAAACCGCCGATCCGTGTGCGCTTACGCGCGTTCTTGGTTTTTCCGTGGATATTTTCAAACGGCCTGACACATGGCCCGCGTCAGCGCATCGAATAAATTTCGGGGCAGAACGACGTGATAAAGAACGGGGAGTGCGATGGAAACGAGGAGATAATTTAATTTTGGACCAGCGGACCCTGGTTCGCTCTTTTTCGAATTTCGAAGAAACTCTGGGGAACAATCTGCCGCACATTAATCGATCGTCGCGGCTGTGCTCTGGTCGATATTAACGCCTCTGCTATCACCTCATTCATCCGAATGGCCGTCTGGTACAAGTCGCGCTACATTTTTGGTGGTTTCGGTTTAGGTTACGTGCGTTTGACGTCGTATGCAGAAGTATTATTTAAAGCTGCAATTACACCGAAGTTCTTAAGGTGAATTACTTTACCGATGAACACTCAAAGTTAGACAAGTAATCGATCTCTACTTTTATGAAAAGGTGACTCAATCAACACGACGTACTTAAGTGTGTAAGCATGCGAAAATGTGACGGTGTATAAGAGGAAGTCGTAGTTTACTAATTTCAATATACGGCTATATAACTGGTACTGTTCAATATAAAAGATACTATAAATGTTTCAGCTTTTCTCTATAAATTTTCGCTCCCTTCTCGTAAGGTGTAAAATATTAATCGATCAATGCATATTTCTCGGAGCTCTCTGTGACCTCGTGCCACTTTTAGAGTAACTTCTCGACCAAATTTTACTTTACCTATATAGGAAAGTAAAGTGAAAACTTGAGAAGCAAAGACTAAGCCATTCGCACATACGCGATAACGACGCGTAGAAATAGTATAGGAATACACGCGTGATGGCGCTACCACGTGGAAGATTTTTCGCCTCTCCCGGTCCGCAGGGAGCCATTCATATTTCACGGAACATATTGATACCGATGATCCCGATGCGTGTACGCTCTGAGATAGGCTCTGAGCGCCTGGAGGCGCAAGAAAACGCGATAAGTTCGGGGGGCCAGTTTGCAGATAGTCGTTAACACGGTCGCTGATAGGAAAATTAACCCTCAAGAAACACAGAACATTTCAAGAGAGAAAATTATAGTTCGTTGCTTTCGTATGATATTTATAGTGGTGTTTTACAAAATAACTTTTACAGAGATTATATTTAATAAGATCCGTTATCCATAATATCAAAAATGTTGAAAGAAGAAGATGGGAATTTATCGAGTGAGTTATTTCCACCTTCTAAATGCCGCCTAAAAGGAATGTTTACCATCGGTCCCCATGGGCTGACGACGTGCTTAACGTGTTAACCTTTTATACTCGTAGTACTCCTTCCAGGCACTGCCGAAGATTGTCGTTGTAAGTATGTATGCTTTTAAACACACCAAAGTTAAGCTGCACTGAAGATCGAGCTACTTGAATTTCAAGTTCGACTTTTATTCCATGTAATTTCATATTCCATATAATTCAATATTTAATCATTGTTTTGAGAGATAAAATAAAGAAAAGAGATCAATTACCCACCATGGCGAAAAATGTGATAGAAAAAATATTGCTATAAAATAGCAAAAATTATTGTTTTATACGATACACCTATAATTCTTACGACAGCAACATTACTTGATCAGCAAAGAAAAATTATAAATAATCTATAATTCAACTTTTCAATTACAAAACGTTCGTATTATGATCTATAAAATAACGTGAAAAATATATTGCCCGTTGAATTGTGCATATAATTTTTACTTTTGAACAAATCACGTATTACGTAGCCAAAGAAAGCCAAAAATTCCGAGTTACGGAGAGCTTTCGTTGACAAAAAAGTTCGAGTCCAAGAGGTTAATAGAAGATTTTGGAGATTCCCGGTTTCCACGCGATCCTAGAAGGCGGAAAAACCAAGGGCGAAAGACAAGGAGCACGAAGGTACTGGGGCATTTCGTTATCGCGTGCAAACATCCACGACAGGTCGAGGCGAATCGTCGGAGGACGAAAAAGGTTCTCACTGGACAGTGTGGAGATCTTATAAATCATCGTACCCAGGGTCCAAGCATCCGTTTTATCATCGTATGGAAATCCAGTGAGTTATATCGAACCTCCGGTTTCTTATTTATGGCCGGTCCCGATCGTAATTCCAGACGAAAACTTTTTTCCGCCACTCGTAACGTTCGCCGACAATCGGACGCGGCCGGCTGTATCGACGTGCGGAGGAAAAACGTGGCTCCCGTGTCGCACAGGACTGGGATACCCTCCTGACTGTCGATACGTATCGCAATATTGAAAATTGTGAGGTGTTAAATATTGCGAGGATTGGTTGGAAAAATCTGGATGGTTATTGTTACGATTAACGTCCTCACTGCCATGAATTCGGCGATATCACGCGATTTGTGTCTTAACTCAATATATGCAAAAGTCGAGAGAGAAAAGACAAGTGCACTGATTAATTAATTTCATCGAGTAAGCTAATTAGAGTAAAATGTTTTTATTGAATTTTTAATTTTTATAGCAGTCAGTACATTTAGGTACAACAATCAAAATTAAAAGTTTCACTGCTTAGGTAGAAGTAAATAAAATACAAGCGTCTCAAAAATGGGACAATGGTGAATATTGGGTTGGGATGTGAATTAGTGATGGATTATACTGCAATGTCCAACATTTTATTGCGAGTCTGCGAATGCTGGACAATTTTTCTACTGCAACTCTACTTGTAAAAGAATATGATTTACGAGTGTTAAAAGAATCGTCTTCTTTCACATGCGTATGCATTTATTTATCATGAGCTTTTCACTTGCCGCTGACATACGTCGGCGCACTTTGTTTTCACACCACGAACACAAGAGGATTTCGTGTGTTTTGTAAAGTGAGCATCAAGCGTTTAATAATATATTTAAGGAGCCATTTTTTTCTGTAGCTTCACTTTGTAGCTGTACTTCTGTAAAGTATCTGTCCTGTGTATATGTTACGGTCAAAGTGATTAATCGGCTATTATTAACAATAATCGTATGAAATTGTCAAAGTGAATAATTTGCCAAAATTAATCACATCAACCGGCAATGATTAATAATTCCAGCTATCTTCGGTGATAGTGAGCAGTTTCTTTCATCATTCTGCTTTGTTCTTCATGGTCGATTGCAATGTAGATTTCGCGAATAATTTCGTGATTTTTTTTTCCAGAAAAAGCTTAATATGTAATCGGTTATTTTGCATTTGTAACCTGTAGAATGAATTTTTCCAACATTTTCAGTATTGATAACGTCGCACCCCGTTAATCATTGATATTTTTCAGGAGTTTTGTCAAAATCTTTTCTTTATGCTCTTTCATTGTTTACATCCACATATCATACACATTCTCTCCAAATAACTGATAGTTTTTTTTCTTTAGAAATTTTAACATATCGTCTTGATTATTAAATAGCGTCCTTGTCATTTTTAAATTATCCATCGTACTTCCAAACATAATAAACATTCATATAATACCATACGCGGAATTTCAGTGCGCAGAGCGCCAGCGCTGCAACAATAAGTCAGCCATGAAATTGTTTTAATGTTTTCATATTTTAAACGTACTAATTCTTAGGAGCACGCTTAACATTGGGTCTGAGGACCCATACTGGACCCTTTGCAGAATCAACCTGACCGAAAATACCGACTGGGGCCAGAACTAATTTTTGCCGATTAATTCTGGTCCCGGTAGGCAACTTCGACACGGTTAATTCTGCAGATTGTCCAGCGTGACTTCTTTAATCCGATGTTAAACGTGCTCTCGAGAATTTGTACGCTCCTCTGTACAGGATTTATTACAGACAATAAGAAGATTTTAATCCAATTGGCTGTCTTTTCCTGGATTTTCGGTTGGCCTTTTTTACTGATTTTCGGTTAAGTCTGATCTCTTTCACGTGTCGTTTGCGGTACAATACTGTATGGTACCCTCATGGATAGTTTTCTGTATGTATATTTTGTATATCCACAGCCACGAATAGTTTTCTATGAGGTTCTTCCAAAAGTTTCTTTTGCTTGATAAAGAAATAATAGATGCACAACATTCTTGGCTTTTTATTATTTTATTGAATTATGTATACAACTAGAGAATGGTAGAAAATGAAGACTACATTTGACAAATTAGATTTCACGTTTGTATAAACATTGATGGATAAAGTAGATGCGTGCAGATAGCGAAAGGCACTTTTGGAACAACCTGATACAATTCACATTTAAGTACTAAAGAAGTGGGAATTATTAATACTTACCGATGAATATGATAAACTTCGATGAATTATTCTCCAAATGATTGGCATTTGCCAATGATAGCTGGGAATTATTAATAATTACCGATCAATGTGAGAAATTTCGACAAATTATTCACTTTGACCGTTTCGTTCGGTTATTATTAAAAATAACCGATTAATCAGTTTGACTGTAACATATACATGATAAACCCTAAAGTACCTGATCATATGAAATTACTCGGCTATGAAGTGTCCGTTCATAATAAACGACGCATTGTCGTGCACTTGTCTACTGTTCAGAAATATTTTATCCTATATTATTATGTGTGAAAAGTGTAATACATAGCTATAATTACAGGTAATTCAGAAGTGAAGTATAAATAAAGTAATATAGCTTAGTTAATCTTAAAAATTTCGTTAGTATTTTGTTACGTACTGATTCTTTATGTCCTGGAAAACAAATGCGCATAATATGGAAACGTTTAGGAACGTGAGCGCCATGTGAGCACGGTTTTCCTTTCAATATAAATGGTTACTAATGAACATAATTGTAGACCTCATTATAGGCCTACCAGAAAATTTTGTCCGCTGTCTCGGATAAGGACTTTCCAAACTTTCAGTGGTTAATCCTTTCACTGTGTGGCGTTTCACCGAAAAGCGCTCATTGTCTCCGGGATGATATAGTTTGCAAATTACGGTGCCGGTATGCAGAGTGGCCCATATAAAACGTTCATCTAGCCTTCCGAGAAAAAATATAGCGATAGACACAGAAATGTCCTATATCGCCTTTGTTAACAAATTTTAAAACGCGATTCGTCATGATCTTTTTCAACGTCTTATATAAACACATGTTATATAAACACGATCAAAACAAAAGGTATTAATTCATCATTGCATTGTTACTTATTGGGTATGCATTACACAGCATTTACAGAGAGCTTATATTCTTAATCGATTAAAAACAATCCATTTACAAATTTCAGACTCAAGATCTTTTATTGTTTAGCTTCTCATTATCGACATATATAATCAATCATAAACAACCGCCATCGTTATATAAAACATAATCCGCCGCTTAACGCAGCTCACTGGCCATCATCCCAACGAAATATAAACACGCCCCTCATCAACGAGCAATATCCTTAAAAATCTATACAAAAATTACAAAATGCATTCGTCGTAATATATAACCATCAGCCAAAAGAACAAAAAAGCTATCCACCATAAAAAGCGCTCCCTCCCATCGCGCTCCTTGCGAGAGAAAGCGGAAGCGCGTGTAAAAGTGGCGAACGATTAAGCCTCTTCTCGTGGGAGCGTCTTGCCTCCCCTTCGCTCACACCATTTCTCTCTCCTCATTCGCTCCCCTCCTCGCCCCCCCCCCTCACTGTCACAGCCACCGAGCGTGTTCCTGGTACACCAAGATTTCGTGATTCTTTTTTCTCAGAAGGAGGGACGGCTCGATGCGGATCGAAGGAGGACGATTGACGACTCCTCGAATTCTCGGGACTTCCTTCGTCGGGACGGCGGCTCGACAAGGGACGAGTTAATAATACCGCCGGTAGACCGAGCTGTTCGGGCACCGTTAATTAAAGTCGGAGGTCCGTGCGCGCAAGGTCCGACCAGGGTCTCTCTCTCCCTCCCTCCCTCTCTCTCTCTCTCTTTCTCTCTCTCTCTCTCTCTTCGTCCGTGGCACTTCGTGGCTGCCATGGGGCCTTTCCCTTCCGCCTAATTCGTACAACAATGTCTATTATTCAAGTTGGCCCGTGTACGCGGCACAGCCACCCAACACGGATGCCGCAGTGCGTGCTGGGCCCGGGAGCAAGTTTGTCGGGGAACGCGTAACTCCCAAGGCTTACCAAGTTTGCCGCACCGAAAGTACTGGAAACCCGAGGAACCAACCAGGACGCACGGTGCCGCCGCTTCTTAACGCAACGAACGGTGCGGCTCATGACACCTTAATTAATCCGACGGATTAACCATACGTCCCATTACCCGGCCAGACTTAATATTTACCCTTAAGCTACGGCATTCGATTTTACTACGATTAGGGATATTATAAACCCGGGCGCAGGGCTGAGTGCGCCGTCTTCTTGGTTTAATTACGGCCAATTTGCCGACTTGTAACCCTCCTGGGGTAAGGAGGGAATGCTTTTGGAGTAATGCAATTGAGAGGACGATGCTCGAAATATCGCACCGACCGCGCGACGCTGAGCGGTTCGTTTATGGACTTTAATTGAAAATATCGCCGCTCTCGAGAAGTGTTCTTGCTTATTCCTTTAATCTTCGGAATCGATGACTGATATCGCTTAGTTTCGATTTTGCTGTTGTATGTTGGTTGATTTGTGTCGTGTGTCTTATAACTTTACGGTGTAGGTGTCGAAAGAAAGAACACGAACTTTGTAGATTAAAACAATGTGCGTGATTTATATTGGTGATTAAGGAGCAGTTAATTCTCACGCTTGATCATTTTTTTTTAATTCTCCATCTGGTTTTATTGGAATAAGTATTGCAGTCGAGAGAACGACATTGTGGCTCAGATAATTAAGATTGCGAAATTTTGAGACTTAAATGAAATTGAAAATCATAACTATAAGGTGGTGAATTAAGTCATATTTTTAAAAAAAGGCGTGCAAAAATTGGACACGGGTGGCTGGATCGGGACTCTCTCACATACAAGTTTTGTCGACTGAAATCTTTATTTGAATAAAACCAGATGGAGAATTTTTTTAAATTACGAAGAAGAGTGAGAATTAACTGCTCGTTAATAACCAATATAATTCACTTAAGTTGTCTTAGCAATAAGGTTAGGAATACCCATGTATACTTTAAAAATTAAATTCAAACATAAATTTGGACAATATTAAGTAATGATCGTGATGATTCGCTGGTTAGATTTATATGTTGTAATTTTTAATTATTAGAGATTATTGATTATAGAATAAATAATCTTTACCATCAATGTAGAAAAATATCCTTCTCCTATCGACATTTATCTTACACTTGCACTCTTAGATCATATTTAGTCAATCTCGCGCGTACCGTAAATTATTCATAAAATTGAAATAATAATGCTAACAACTGGTGCTGCAGATTGTATCTTACCTCATTTGAGGTCTTATCTAAAAATTTGACATATATTTTAAACAGTGACGAATAAGATCCAGATAAATACTACAAATGTCTACGAAAGAAGAAGACAAAGAAGAAAGGTAGATTTACGTAATCATTGGTACATAACAGCAAAATAATGGAATTCTTGCAAAAATGCATCGACATCATTTTGAAAAATTTTGTAGAAGAAATTACAGATGGATCATTTCTTTCTTTTCAGTAGTTTTATTATTAAAAATAATACTCCATTACCATTACTTAAACCCGTGAAAATCGTATACAAAATAATGCATTAACTCGACTCAAGAGCATTGTCAAGGGTATCGTAATTGAAATCCCCACATCCAAACGATACACGATTGTTCAATCATGTTTGTTTGTTCATGATTGCTCAATCACGATTGTTCAATCATGTTTGTTTGTTCATGATCGCTCAATCACGATTGTTCAATCATGTATCATTCGGATGTAGGAATTGCAATGACAAAATTTGGATCTTTCTTAACCACACTTCCTAAACTGAAGGAAGATTTTGTGCAAGCCGCGGCATACTGACGCCTTCCTCAGATCCTCGCTATAGCACTCCGTCAGTGTTTCGTGGGGCAAGTATCTTCCATAATTACCGTACTGCACAATTAAAATCTTAATCTTGTCCGAGTAAAAATGGAACAAACTCCATAACGCTACGACGCAACGATAAATTCTTCAAGTGCACGATTCTCTTTTCTCCACTTATACATACATCATACATACATATATATGTATATATATA
>JBCFXI010001396.1:0-56692 GCA_038496175.1 Ampulex compressa | reverse complement strand
TATATTAAAAGACGTAAAGCGCAATGCTTGCCTTCCGCCAACGTTATACCAAACGTTGTATCAACGTTCATCTGTCGTAGCCTTCGATGGACATAATCAACAACTTTCCAGAGCCCATTCAATTTCTTGTCTGAAGCAAAAAAAAAAGTCGATCGTCGCAGAAAACGGAGCAAAAAAGTTCTTCAAAATACAACTGACTATATAATATACTAATATTATAATATAAATATATAAATGAATAATATAAATATATTATAATATAAAAAATTGAACAGTGACATCGATCGCCAAAGCATTGTATCACAATCTCCTGTATCGCGAAGTGACATGAAATCTTTGAAGCGGCAAAACCGAAGAATCAAGCGAATTCCTACCAAAATCCTCCGACGAAAACTTTCCATCGATGCATGACGAATAAGAGACGAATAGGAGTATTAGGAAAACGATCGACGATGATGAAGCAGTCGTCCGCATTGGAATTGCAAGGAGACTCAAGAGCCGAGCTTCCTTCGTCCTGGCCTATATAGAGGACACCCCACCACGTGGATCGTGGATCCGGGAAGGAAACGAAACAAAATCGATCCCAGGGTGCTTTTTCTTCGTGAGCGACCCGACGCGCACGAGTGGAAAGTCGTGGAAAGATCGCCACCACTTTTTCTTCATGAGCGCGGACGTATTGGATTTGGAAAATCCCACTCTCCACGGTGCTGAAGCATCGAAATGAAATAGCGGTAGCTTTGCAGGACACAAATGAGTGCAATTTAATGGTAAACTCTTGTTCGATCCTTTAGCTTTGTACCCAAGAGAATATGAAACCGACCACGCGAGAGCTGGCGGTTTAATGCCAGTTATAGATAAAGCAATATCTCCGTTACCAGCCACTCTACAGATAAAGTAACATCCCTGTTTTCGTTGTATCGACTATAAAGAGCAGGAAGACGAATGAAATGGATTTCGTTTCTTTTCTATATTTAAGGACAAGGAAAATATTTCGACATTCACGATTACATGCATTCTTTCTTGAACAATGTGCAAATCGCGAGGACAATTTACGCTTCGTATTTAACCGTTAACGATAAATCGAGTAATAGCGGATTAGAAGTACATGGAGCAAAATTATACGTGTTTCGACCTATATGTATATATATATATATCGCACGCTGAAGTACAAGGACGTACTTTTACGAATATTCTGTATCTATACGCAATCGGGATGTAGTGGATTCAACAGCTGACCCGAAACGCATCCGCTCATTCCGTCGCTGAGTTTAACGCATCGTCCTATTCTTCTTCTGGTCTGAAATAAACGTTCTTAGAAAAATCGCCCAATCTAGGATTTACCCCGTGCGCTTCAATAATTAATCAACGAAAATGATTGCTGTCGCACGAAAAATCCACGTCGCGTATCTGAATGTAGGATATAATTAAACTTACAATCTGGTATTCTATATAGCAGTTCTTGGTCGCATCCTCGTCATTCAGCGTTTGTTCCATCGACTTCATCTAGAATTCGACAGGAGTGGAACATTTAAAATATGCGATCATATCTTCGTACACGCAAACCAATTCTCATCTCAATTACCAATACAGGGAAATTATTCGATATCAGCATTGGATTTTTGACGTCGCTCAACAGATCTTTAGCTTCGACGGTTGTCTCCGAGGATCTCATAATTGTTGTCCCCAATGTGACGATCAGAACACCGAGAAAGGCGGCTTTGAAGCTCCTTAGCGATGCAATGAGTCTCGTGAATTTCTTTAAATTACCCCTGGTATTCCACAGATTACTTACATGCTTCTGCTATATTATTGGTGATGCTGGTGATGAACGGGTACCGGAAGGAAGATATTCAATGGAGGACGATAGCGCAATGTCTACGGTCAACTGAGTGACATCTTTTATAGGACATGGGAAGCCCCAATTCCATTTAATCTCAAGAGGGTTTCTCTTGAGAAAGTGTTGCAATTATATTCCAGAACAATCGTCTCGGGCGGTATGTGTCGCGCAGCGAATTTACGTCGTTAAACTTGTCATTCTATTTCTGAATGTTAACCAATACACGAGAATAAAGATTAGAGGATAGTTTAACTAATAAATCATGACAATCAATTCGGCTTGTATATAAAGAAATAAATAAACGGTCATCCGTGTTCAATCAGGATCGGTATTTGATGAAGCAACACGATAAAAAGACGCTGTCGTTTTCCACGTCAGACGTTACTAAAAAAGTCGAGATAATACAGGCTACCTTTAGTCTTCGTGATAAATTCTAATAAGAGAAACGTCGATATTTTGCGAACCAATAAACTTCTTAATAGGAAGAATTATTGCCGGAAATGCAAAAACTTTGGATACAAACGCAAATAGGATGTTTCGTAACAAAATGAATAGCGGTACTACAATTTTGTATATGGAATAAAATAATTTGGTTAAAGGATAGTGTTTTTTTCAGGGTTGGATATTGGGTATAATTTTGAAAAATAATTGTCCTCTTTATTTATACGATAACATTAAGTATAACTGTTACACTCAGTGGACTTCTTAAGAGACTAATTAGCCCTTACGTTTAAATAGATAATATGAACAATTTCATATCATTTTATGCATAATACCTATGTAATATGTAAAATGCGATACAAATAACGCATATTAAATGATCGGTTGTAATATGCGCTATAGTCGAATTATTATAATGAATACATTTTAGTATCTGAATGTGGCTTTTATTGTATGGTGTATTATCAATTATCCTTCCTCGATAAGTCTTGCATATGGAATACTTATATTATATAGTATGTATTTTAAAACAAAATCTAAATGATAATTATGCTTTTAGTGTACTCAATTGACATATTCGCCAACTACTTGATAATGCAGTTTTATTGGAAAACAAGTTCGAAAATCCAAATATCTAAAATTATTTATAACGAAATATTGGGCGGTATTTCATCCTGTATTTGACATTTAAAATCATCTTTAAACATTAGATTACATTATTATGCATTTATTATATCCACTCGTTTCGTTAAAATACATCTGCGTAAAATTTATCAATGATAACATCTAAATAACATTAACGAGGATAAAATCAGTCAGAATCTTAGACTATAATTCTTTCATCGAACCCTGTTACAATTACTTATTGGTATTCCACCTTATTATTTTATAATGCACGACGCATTCTTGTGCATTCTCCTCTAGAACTTCAAATGCAATTAAAACGATAGCATAAAAAAAAGTAATATTTTTGTATGTAAAGGTAGCATATCTATCTTAATCTCATGCTTATCCGCATAATACTAAACAGATATGACAAATCATACAATTTTCAATATTCTAACAACTTAAGAAATAAACTAATATTTGGCATAAATGCCAAAGTTTACATTTAGACTTACTTCATGTTTTTTTTCTGGTAATTTAAAACTGTACATACTCCATCGGTGTACTATTACACATTTCTGCACTATCCTACATTGGATAACATTTACAATGCATCCAAAAAATTTCTTCTAATTTTTCAAAGTCTTACAACAAATATAATTCGTCATATATATATGCATAATAATAAATAAATTTATAATCAATATTGCATCATCCCAAATACAAGACTGATAAATGTTTTTGTAAAATGCACTGAGTCTGATCGTAATTTACGCCTAAATTAAAAGAAATATTATGTGACACGGACCTATTTACTATCCTATATAACTCATAAATTTAATCACAAATGATTAAGCTACTACGCATTATTTCCAGTTTCTATTCCTATTTGAAATCTATAATCTGTAGCTACAAATACAATAATAAGCAGCACTGGTAGACGGAAGCGTGATTGCCATCCAAGCTTGAGCATAAATATTAAGACACGGTGAAATGTACCACCACTTCGCAAAAACATGTTTGGCGCCATGTCTTGATACATGTTTGCAATCATATAGATCTGATTTCCTGCACTTTAGTTTTCGATGTTCTTAAGACCAAAAAGTTTTATATTGATAACGTTGACGTATAATACTATCTATTATTATCCCATCAATGTTCCATACTTCCTCATCATTTTTCTTGAAAAGTAGATATGTACCTCTGCTTCTCAAACTGCTAATAATGAAGTACAGTTTCTTAATCAGTATCTCTTATTGTTTCATGGAATTGTTCACTCATATGCCTTTCTTCACTAATTCTTCCGAGTTGTAGATGTGCATCTTCACTTTAAAAATTTCTGAGACCATGCATGTCACATCAATCACAACTTTATGTTGTTGTTTATCATTGTTCAATTAATTTTTCTTCCTTCTTTGCAAATTTTCTAAAACATAAATGATTACCCTCATTGCTCTGAATTATAGCGATACCTCATAAGACAACACGATCGTGGTATAGACAGATATTCTGAGTGTTGATACATCGGCTGTATATAAACTGCCCTAACCTCTAAAATTGCAATACTCACGACTGCTCAATTTTGCAAGGTAATATTGTCCGATACCATCGTCGACTCTTGTAGTATAGTTCTTGAATATTCTCGGTTGTTTAGTCTTGACATTTGAGCCTGCAATAAACTAACCTTCCTTTCTACAATAACAAAAAATATTAGATCCAAGGTTTGGTTTATACAATTAAAGTTTGATAAATCGAAAGCACGCACCTTCCTTCTACTTCTGTCTCATAATGCAGCATGGTTTACACTGATAAACCGTTCGCTACTTTTTTTCGTTGGCACCAAATGAGAGAAACGATGAAAAATATTCAAGGACAAAACATAAACCATTCTTTGGCACTGCTTTATCGACTGTGAATATTCGTCACTCCTGAAAATGGCGGCACATTGGCTGTTTCAAATATACGAATTGTGTTATCCATGTCTCTTCTGTTAACAGTATTGAATTTCATAATGTTTACATATATTTTATATTATTTATATCATTCTATTAATGTAAGACAGGAAATGTTTTTTTTATATGAAAAGAAGAATGTCTACCTAAGGCTAACATTAACGCACTCTTTTCCAAAATTGGATTTATACCTCTTTAAAAAAAAACAACAGCTCACATAATCGCACTAAGTACTCTTGAGTAAATCAACGAGTAAACGATTGTATTACAGTGAGAAAGAACCATTTTACTTTAAGCAGAATGCAATTTTGCGCCGGAGAGAGAATGCTTATTCTGCCACCTAGTTAAGCAGAGCTGTTACTAAATTCACTTGGAGAATATAGGCGCTTGTGTCAATCAGTTCGCCGACTTCGGAGGAGCGAACATATTTAAGCGGCGATATTGCGCAGTCCTAGAAGAAACACTTGCAATAATGAACATCGATTTCGCGGGCAAGCGCATTCTCGTCACCGGTGCTGGTCAAGGTATGCGGCTCTATTGATAAGTATATTTTAAACCCTTTGCATTATTTTTTCACTATAAACAACACGATTAAAGAAAAATGTTTTTTCACAATACTTACAAAAATAAACAGAGACTACATGTTCCTACGATCGATAAACATACTTTCTGCCT
Source organism: Ampulex compressa (assembly GCA_038496175.1). Classification (NCBI taxonomy): domain Eukaryota; kingdom Metazoa; phylum Arthropoda; class Insecta; order Hymenoptera; family Ampulicidae; genus Ampulex; species Ampulex compressa. Next base: position 51,181 of record JBCFXI010001396.1, on the reverse strand, counting down.
CAAACTGTTTTATGATCTGTTAAAAATGTAAAATCTATAATCTTGTATAGCGAGGAAGTTAATAAACAGGACATTTTATTCAAAAACCAATTACAAAAATAAAAGAGTTATTTACGCTTCCATTTTAATCATTTATTTTCCATGTAACAAACAATCATACTTTCTGGTCGTATCTATTCTGTGGTTTTGTAAAAAGCTAATCTCGTCTAGTTTATATATTGTAGTTTCAGGGAGAAATTTAAATAACGACTCTCTACTGCAAATCTTAAATTAATTTAATAGTTTTAGAATAACGTGGTTAAAAACCTTTTTTTATACCGTTGCAATTATTCCCTTTCTACATAAATATTCTATTACTTGTTTTGTTCGTCGCATCTGAATAGATATGTACTTTTTCCATCCATTATCGTGGTATTTAAGATAACTGTAGTTTCATTTTCAAATTGTGGAATATAGAATTAATCTGACTACCCACAGATGTTTGATACGGTATTTCCTCAAGTCCATATTTGGAAAAATTTAAAAATAAAGGAATTCATTATTAACGATTACTATGCACGCTGAAATTGTAATTAACATAGAAGATGCAGAGATAGTAACTTATCTAGGGACGCGACCCTGACTTGGTATCTGAATGTGAAGGCTTTAACCTTTCGTACATGTATGTTACTCACCGACAATCCTGTTGACAGCAATTCTCCGCTTTGATGATACAATTAAATGATGTACTAAACTTCAAGCCCTTTCTGCTCGTCGTTTCAGCTTTCCCGTTCGACTCAACACGAATCACTTTTCATTTGTATATTCAATTCGAACAAAACTTCGGATTACAAAAGTTTTTCTACCTAAATTTCGAGCATAAGGATAGTGAAAGATAAAGCGACACAATTAAAAGGTTTCATAAAAAATTCTATACAATATTTAACCTTGAGGGTTTAAAAAATTTCGTGTGTTTCATATTAACCAAATTACCCGACAACTTATATTAAAAATATACTCCAAAATGTATTGTATGATAAATCATCAGAAGGAATTTCCCAGACGATTTTCAATCCCGATCTTTACGAACAGAAAAATAATCCAAAGTTTACTGCTTCGCGTGCACAGTCATTGTAACGTAACGATAGTAAAGAATACAGCCTCGAGCTATAATCGATATAACACCGCGAAGTGTTATCGCAATAACCTTCTGTTTAATCGAAATAAGAAAATGGGAGAGAATAAATTTTCTCACAATCAAGAAATCAACTTGAAATACAATATAACCGGCACTTCTCCTCGATAAAATATAAGGTGAGCTTATTTTTATTTTTCCGGATATTTCATAGGAATTGGCAAGGACCTGGCGCTGCGCTTATCGCAGTACAATGGCAAGGTATTCGCCATCTCCAAGACGAAGGAAAATCTCGACAAGTTAACGGCTAAAGATCCAAGAATCAAAGCGATTTGCGTCGATCTTAGAGATTGGGACGCTACCAAAAAGGCTGTGCAGAGCATATTGCCGATCGATCTACTGGTCAACAATGCCGGCGTGGCCGTTTTGAAGCCCTTTTTGGACCTCACGCCCGACGATTTTGATTTGACCTTTTCCGTCAACGTGAAGTCCATCATAAGCGTCTCGCAAGTGGTCGCGAAAAATATGATCGAGAGAAAAGTCGGTGGCAGCATAGTCAATATATCGTCGCAAGCCAGCCATGCTGCCTTGAGCGATCACTCGGTGTACTGCTCGTCGAAGGGAGCCGTCGATATGCTGACGAAGTAATATTCACGATCTTCTCCTCTATTCTTTCCTATAAACAGTTACGAACAAACCTGGTATCGATAGTTCGCACATCTTGGTCCATCGAATCGCAAGAACAAAAGAGTTCCCGCCACGTGCGTATTTATCTTAAAAGTTTCACTTTGGAATAAAAGGATGAAATAAAAGGGCACGTTTCGAATAAGTATATTATCCTTAAAATTGCAAGATTCGAAGTACAATCGTGAATATCAAAAAGAGATCAAATTTTAACTACAAACGTGGTTTCAAATACTCGGTCCGGTTTGTTCGGTATTTTTCGTTATTCAAAGATAGTAAGGGAGTATCTTCGTGTAATCTAAACGAGTTACAAACGAAGTCGTGGTCTTGGCTGGCAATGTTGTTTACATCATTGCATAGTGAGAAATGTTATTTGCATCGTTGCTTATCAAGACCGCGATTCCATTTGCAATATGATTCATTGGAGCAAGAAGAATAGAAGTTTTTTTTTTAAATTCATTTTTCGCCACCGAGTGCTAAAGTCATTTGGCCTAGGACCTACTGTTTGAGATGGGTTCCGAACCACAAGAATAGAAGTACCATGTCGCATAATGCCAATGAAATACCTTCCAGGGCAATGGCACTCGAACTTGGACCGCACAATATACGAGTGAACACTGTGAATCCTACGGTGGTTATGACAGAAATGGGAAAACTGGGTTGGAGCGATCCGAAAAAGGCTCAGAGTATGATAAGCAAAATTCCGTTAGGCCGATTTGCCGGTGAGTATTTCTAATCTTGTAGGATTGTTAAGGAGTTTCAACCGTGATTAGAGATCCAAAGCTTATTGCATCGTTACTTTTTGATTAAAGAGGTCGACGAGGTTATAGACGCAATTGTATTTATGCTGAGTGATCGCAGCTCCATGATTAACGGTGCAGGCTTGCCAATAGACGGAGGATTTTTGGCAACCTAAAGTTTTACTCATCCAACTTATCTCAAGTTTTCACCGTACTATATTTGAAGAAAATGATCGTGTCTTACGAAATATATTAGAATGTAATCTATAAAAGCGACGGAAAGAATCATATAATTATGAAATAATACGTTATACTTAGCCATCTATACATACCTCAAATAAAGGCCACAATTTCTGAGCGAACAGCTTGTTCTTTCGATCGATCGTCGATCTCCACAGGCTATGCGTGTCGTATCATCGTTGATTTCAAAATCCTGTCTTCGTATACATATAATACATGAACATGTAGCGTTTGCTAAGGAAAGGCAGAAATGGTCATAATTGGTCAATACAAGGAGGATTTCGGTGAGTATTAAATACACGCAAAGTAGTATTTCGTTCATGTCGTTTAATTTAAAAAATGCTTCGGTTTCTTCCTTTTTTTCATTTATTATTTAACTAGAATTCGGCGAACCGACGGCAGTGAATACCACGAAATCGTTGCGCTCACCGAAAGAAACTTGCATTTCCGAAAATATTTTGACGGAACACCTCCATTCGAAGTTTTCTTGCCGCCGTCGTCCCCGATCTAAAACAAACGTTCCATTCGGCTCCTAATCGGTATTATTTGCCCCTACGGTGAACATAAAATGGCGGAGACACACGAACTAAAACTGTTTGCACGAAGAAAACATTAAGAGTCGTACGTTGCGCTGCGACCTGTCGAGCAGACACTTTAGTCGACGATGCTAAAATCGAGCACCAAATTCGAACGAGCTTCGTTAGATATACCACGTTTGTTATTTTTTTTTATTCGTTATTACACATTAGCGGTATTAAAGCACAATTGCGAATCCTCACTCGTTTCCTCGTTTGGTGCGTAAAAATTTCTATCAATGCCGAAAAATGTTTCGCGTCGATGTGCGTTGGCGTTCGATCGAATAGTCGTAATCACAATTTTCAATGCTGCATACCGTATTTAACATTTTGAATCCCCTTGCCGCGGCGTTCTTCGACCAAAACGTTCACCGCGTGCGTTCCACGCTATTCACTTGCAAATAGTGGACAACACTCGTGAAGATACTTCTTCGTGTCCTTCGTAACTTATGGAGTGACTCACGATACATGCACGATGCGCGCGGCAAAAGGATTCTCATCGTGCGGATAATTAATTTCCAGCAGCATAAGAAGATGCGGCTGCTGGAGGTCGAATAGTTACTATTTTACGAATGGAATTGCAGCTACCGACGAGTCGATAATCGCTCGAGTCATCCGCGGTGTACTTCGTTCGATACTGCATCACAGGCCAATTAACGCAGCGTGTGTGTTTCTCCTGCATTCCGTCCGTCTGCTGATCCTTTTTTTTTACTTTTTAGAAGTAGCGCGTAAGCGATGTTTCGCGCGGAATGATCGATGCGCGAAGAGGAGAAGCTTCTACGAATAATAAGCATATGGCATGTCTTCGACCAACCGTACTAAAATAAGGGATAAGTAGTAAAACTGCTTGAATTTTCAGACGAAGCGTATTGTAATAAGCACGACTGTCCTTCGTGTAAACTGTTTTGTATCCTCATACTTTAGTATTTGAGCTTTTTCCAATTTCCACTGCTAGTTCATATACCGAGAATTACTCCAGAAGTTTGAAGATCGTCTAAAGGCTAGTCATAAAATATCCATAAAATTTCGTAAGTTCGCTTCTTCAAGGTACTTATTTTAGCGTCCTCCTGGATTATTTTAATATCGTTGATCAGAAGCAGCCTGTATAGCGTCACGTTAAAAAGGAAGCGAGTGACCGTTCGAGCGCCATGAGTATCCGCAAAAGTACAAGTGCCATGCGGAATAATTCCTCTTTCTTCTTTTACTCCTTTATTGGACTCTGTCGTTCACTATTCGAAGATGCAGATGCGTATATACTGTGAATTGCAGCACACGCGGATCTTCCCGAAGAAGATGGAAGGGAATTTTGATTTGGAAAAGGCTTGAAATTCCAAGTATGGTAGTAAAGGCCAAGAGAGAAACATTAGTGATTCCGCTGTGGCTGTGGAACATGGCACTGTAGGACGTGAAACAGATTTAGCACGATCGCGCTTCGCGTCAGGCTCGAACCATCGATTTCAGTAACTGACAAACCGAATTAACCTTTTCGCTACAGATAGCCACTATGGTTATCGATGAAGATCTCATATTAATTCGCAACTCGATATCTCCAAAGTTCCCTACTTCTTTTTCAGTGAATTTGAAATTTACGGCATAAAAAATATGCGACTAAAGATATGAACCACTTGTCACCAATCGGTGAAGGAATACCTATAGCGCATATTTGAATCTCGCGTTAATTCACAACTTCGATTAATAATTAATTTAGACATAAGATAAAGATTAGTTTAGAGGATCCTAGATTCTTTTTCGACGACTTCCTTTGTTTTATGTTATAGAAATTATGTAAATAACGATAAAAGTCTGTCCGTATCGAAAGGGTTGAGACGATTGGATCGCAATTTAGGGAAAGCGAATTAACGTAAGATGTACAAGAAAAATATCTTAGCTGGACAGCAGAGTATCTCGAATCGTAGCGAGAACGGAGCAGGGAGAAACGACAAGCGCGCAGTGCGTCGCAACGAAAACCTTTAAGTCTAATGTTTTCCTCCGCTTTCGTTCGATCGTGTACGCGCACGAACTCCGAATTCTGCTCGTCGAATCGAGAATAATATCTACGACGCAAGTCGAGAAACGAAATTCGAAGGCAAGCCAGCTCTCGACGTCGTAGCGGCCAGGACGCTTCGGCAACTTAGTTTCCTTCTTTTTGTTTATCTTGTATAATACACAAAGACAGTTTATAGCGTATATGTTTGTCGTTCTCGATCCTCATCATCGCCTTCGATACCTTTTATCTAACTGACACGCATTCGAGCGCTCATGCACACGGGAACGCGCATACACGCACGCATCACTCTTTCCCCTATACACCCTCTCTCTCTCTCTCTCTCTCTCTCTCTCTCTCTCTCTCTCTCTCGCTCATTCATTCTTTCTCGCTCTATCTCTCGCGCGACTCTCTCACCCGCCACTCATTCTCCCACGCGCTCCGTTTTCACCGGTAACTCTCACGCATACACGCAACTTTGTCGTAATAGTATTCTCCTTAATAGATTATAGTAATTGTATATACATATACAAACCGTTCGCCTCGATACAGTTCGGTTAATACACTTAAAATACATCAATCGCGAATTATCCTCAATTCTGAATCGCCGCGTGATCGGCGACGCCTCCCTCCTTTGGCGGGAGGACTTTGGAGCGTTTTACGATCGGACTGGAGACTACGAGAGATCTCGGCGCGCATCCGTAAAAGCTCATCTAGGCCGAGCAAACGAGCGCGTACGATTCGCTCCGAGGACGTGCATCCTCGCACTTGCGATCCTCGCTTCTTGGCCAGCTTGCACCCACGTTATCTCGCCGCAGACGCCGAAACGGGGCCGGAATCGAGGCACGCGGATGCGGCTTTTTGCGAGGCTACTGCGACCGCCCGTCATGAAACCCGGATAATTTGGCGAGCTATCGAGATCGACGAGCAAGGAATAATATCTTTCATCGTGGATCGGTATTCGTTATGGTATGAGAGACCACTCGAAAGCTATCCACGCTGCGTTGACGTAAAATGCATTCGAGTTAAAGGATCGGACTTTCACGATTCTTGGATGACATCCGAAAATTGGGGATGAAGTTTGCGTAATAAATTAGGATAATAATGTCAACGGAATTAAGTCATTGATTATACTTATGATTTAAGCAAAAGCTAAAAAGACGATCTTGTAAGCGTTCAAATCTGAGACGTAATTGCATTCGTTTGTTCTATAGAAATCAATGATCATATAATAAAAACTGGTGTTCGATGGAGTATCCATTTTGCCTAATTATCTTCACCGTGGATTCTTAATCGGACGATATGCAACATCTGTTTTTATTATGATATGCTTGATGGCAAGAAAGTGGAAAATATGTAGGTTCGGGATTAAACGTTCCTGGCTGTCGATTCTTGGCCCGTTTCAATGCTTCGCGTGGATGCAAACTGGGCGTGAAAAGAACAAAAATTTGGAGGATTTCATGATTCCTCATCTTTACACCGGCACCGGTCACCTCGAGAGGGATCTTTTCCTCTACTGAAATTTGTTGCTTCGCGATGATTCGAGGGAACCACCGTATGACGGACCGTGGCAAGGGTCGTCTCCACGTGCATCTCAGTCGTGACGAAAACGCAAGAACTTTCGTTCGCGCTGGCAGTGTTTCTCTTTTCCAATACACGAGTCGAAATAGACTATCTTGATCCATAAAATATGAGGCGTGTGCAAAGTACGTAGGGCGATATCGAGAGATTGATATCGATTGTTCATCGTCAACTTGAAAAGTTCTGATCTTGTATGCAAAACATAACACTGTTTGTGCAAAGCGATACGTATCAAGTTCAATTAAAATACTATACTGAGTTCATGTTATTTACGTAAAGAGGCAAATAGGATTAAATTTTGCGAAGCAAAAAGCTTAGGTATATTCATTCAGCTTGACTCGCGTATATCAAAGGCGTTTAATTCACTGAAAGAATTCAGCTTTGAAAATAATCTCGAATAAGCTTCGTATTGTATAAAGAATAAGGCAAGTGTGGACAAAGATTTCGGTCTATTTTGCTTTAAAAGCGCAATACTCGACGATGCGGCGTGCTACATTTGGATCAAGAAAATCTGTTTCGATAGGAAAGTGGTATATGCTTCTAGATATACGTGTATGTATATATATAATAGAAATTCCCCTATCCTGAAACATCCATACCGAATTTTCGACGAATGAACCGCGAAGTTTTCATTATCAAAAATACCATTGGCCAACATGCTATTTGTACGAAAACGTATAAATCCAAAAGATCGGCAGATATTCGTATCTACAAACAGAGCCGCCAATAAAAGTAAATGAACATTTCGAAATCAAGAACGACAGCTTGAAAATCATTTCCTTTCTCCCGCGGAGATCTACACACGCCTGCTATTTGAAATACTAGTCTGGATGGAAGAAAGACGTTGATGGAAAGTTACTATATACCAAGCGCAATAGTACACAGGAGATTCGATAAATCCCACTTCGTAAATCGCTTCATCTCCCTACGCGCTTTCGATACACGATATTCAATCGTACACACACGACACGGTACACATGAGCACCAAGGGGAACGCGGAAGAAGACATTGATGTGCGAAAAAAAATCGTCGAGTTTCGAAGCATCGTTATGACTCATAAATAAAAATCACTCAACGAGGTATTTTCGATTTTTTCCTCGAGCAAAAAATTACGGATACACCTTTCTCATTTTATCCCCAAACGCGCCAGGATTCCCTACGATCGAGCACCGAATAAGCGCAAGAGCCGCGCTTCAGGAAGCAATACTCGTCTAACGTAACTGGACAGACCCAACACCGGGATTGAAAACGAAAAGAAGAAGAAAGAGGATAATAACGAGTGCGCCTACCAAAAAAAAGTTCGAGCGGCACCCTCTGCCGGCTCGTCATTGGTAGTTAGAAAAAATGCGATGATTCGGAATTATGCGGTAGCCACGCCAGGATCCGTCAGCGGGTTCTCGAGCCACCGGCGAGTATGTACTTCCGTCTCGAGTAGATCGTTGCAATTAATTCGACTATACGGTACACAACATAGTAATAGTAATTAGCAGTAGCAGCAGCGGTAGTAGTGGTAGTAATAGTCGTAGTAGTAATAGTAATAGTAATAGTAATGGTAATAGTAATAATAGTAGCGGTAGTAGTACCCTATGAGAACAAAAAAATTAAAAATAAAATAAACGAAAGTACATAGAAAAACACGTGTCGGTATAATATATATTTATATATAACTTTTTATCACGTTTTTTTGTTTTTCATTTTTATATGCAATGTGTCGACGATATTTATACAGGAGACGAAGGAGTCGGGGAGGGGAGGGGGGGATAAGAAATTGGGGGTTGAGGGTGGCAAGGGCTGGGAAAGGAAGGGAGAGCGTGGAAGGACGAGGAGGATTGAGAGGTGCTCGGAAGTGTGGCTTTATCGGTTATGCTAATCGCTGATAATCAGTATTGCCCCCGCGGTATCGATCAACTCGATCGTTTTCGGGGTTTCCGTCCATCGAAAGTGCTTCCTACGCGGTCGAGGGTGATCCCATTGCGAAATTAGTTTGGTACGCTCGCATTTCAACGCTAATATCAATATCGCCGTCCAACCATCCTTTCTACTCGTTCCATCCTCTCGCGCAATGGCGCCTCGATTTTCCATTCGTCGTTCCTCGATCGACTTCGAGGCGACGCTTGTCGCCGCGTACGCACGCCTGTGCATCGAAGTCGTTGAGGTTCGAAGGGTCAAACTCGAGGTTCCGGTGGATCATTACTCGAACATTCGACGCGACATCGTCTTAAGCGCTACGGACATGACTGACCCGTAATCCAGGTATTGGAGTGCGCCTAAAGTGCTTTACAAAAGAAAGACGATTTTCGTTAACAGAAGAAAGAGAGAATTGCGATGGGCATAGAAGACGTAGAAAAGAAAGGACACCGTCGACGGTCCGTTAAAGAGCGACAGGACGTTCGACCTGCGGAAACATGACTTCAGAAACGGGCTGAGATTCGCTAATATATCGGAACCACGCCCCCCACCCCCCTCCTTTCTACCAATCATAGGGGAGCTCAAGTGACCCTCTTCCATCTTTCTTTCCTTCTTTCTTACACACTCTCTCTTTTTCTCTCTCTTTCCTCTTTTCTCCTCAGTCCAACGCGTATACTCGCCTCACGCAGGTGCCCCACGCGGACTTTATGTTAAGCGGAGATACAAGCACACAGTACAACCGTTACAAACACAGGATACAGAGAGAAACACGTATGACAGACGTAAATTAGAAGAGGGTTCGGTACTGTTAACCGGCAGTCGTTTGCTCGAAGAGCAACGTGGTCGTTTTATTCCCCCGACCCTTTAACTGCCAAAGGCGGATATCTACGCACTCGCTGATACATGGGTTATGTACGAAAGGCGTTATGGGTTATGTACATATACGCGGTTACATGCAAATATCACGTGAATACCGATCGTATGAACGTATCGACGGTTCTCGGCTGAAGTGCGCAGCAGTCAAAGAGTTAACAATCTCTAAACCCAGATGTATCCTGACATCTCGTGCACGTCAACGATCTACGTTAAAACTAATGCAAATTGAGGAACAGTCGTCCGTAAATAAAACCGAACCCACGTGAGCAAGTTCGCCGTGTGTTTCACCGATATCGCCTCGTGCAAAGAAGAAAAGGAGGGAAGATAAGAAAGATAGAGAACACGTGGATCGTAGAGGCAGGAGACACGTGGTACCAGTGGGTCGCGAAGGGTCAACCCGCGTCCGAAGAATTTTTCAGAACCGACGATCGTGTTTCGGCCAAATCTATCGGTTTGACGGATGACAAAGTGGAGAGTAGCGCGATACCAATTGTACAGTACGCACGATCGATGCTGGTCGCGCGTTCCTGGGAACGCACGTTTCCACCTTACGTCTACCACAACCGAACGAATTATCTTATATCTACGTATATTTTCTTCTCTCTCTCTCGCTCGCTCTCTCGCTCTTTCTCTCTGTCTCTCTTTCTCTCTCTCTCACTCACTCTCTCGCTCGCTCTCCCTCTCTTTCTCTTTTTAAGATACCGTTGTACTACATTCTGTATGATTGTTTAACTAGAGTGCTAGCAAATCATCGCGGGGCATGCGTTTGATCATTGCGATTTGACGTCACCACGATTCTCGCAACATTTTACGAGCGCGCTCCTCCATCGACGAGTCCAGATTTTAAACGTCGACTCGGTATTACCCGATGCTGCTGATGTGCTTAACGCTCGAACTATCGATTATCATCTCGACGTGTCTAGTTATACTATATACATATTAAGAAAAAAAGGGAAAAAAAAGAAAAACCGAGAAGGGAGACAAAGAGGGTGAACAAGCATATCCATTAGATCCATACCGCAACAAAATGATGGATAATCCCTCGGAATTTACCTGCACAAAATTGAGCAATGTGGATTAGAAGTTACAAAAGCATAATTTGAAGTGCTTCGATGATTCTAACGTTAACGTATCACGCCCTCAGCAAGGGTACGTCCTCACTCATGCAATGCTCCCTCGATCCGAGGCTAATGTCCAGCCATCCGTGGATTTTGTCTATATACAAGTTACGATTTACTCCGTATTCTACATTTATACATTGTACTCGACCGAAATTCAACGACCGCTCACCCTGCGCGGATGAATCCCCATTTTCCATCCCCGCGACTCCTCCGAAGGCATTCCTAGTCGCGATGCTAAAAACTCTTGGGTTACCACCGTGGCGCTTGAGAAACTCCGAGGACGAGTGTCCATACAAAACGAAGCAACTTTACGGTACACGAATGACAAAGAAGCGATACGTTAACACCTAACGACACTCGTTACATCGACGTGTCTCCTGTGCGAATATTTGCTACCGTCTGTTTGGAAAATCGCATACTTTCGCTGAACGAATGCGTGCTCGGCGTATCCTTTCATCGAAGAGACCTTTTTCACGCCCGACTATCCGCTAATCGAATTTTTGCTCGATTTATCCCCATCGAAATCGTTCGAATTTTAGAAACAACCATAATTCCGACTGATAATCGCTAAAGCCCGTCGTAACCGACACGTCTCTTGCGCGGACGTCTGCTACTGTCGGCTCTTAAATCACTATACTCACTGGACGAAAGCGTATTCGGGTAACATTAGCTTGAAGCACATTCGCCACGTCCACGTATTCGATAATCGAATTTTCCGTCGACAACTTACCTTCGTCGAGAATATTTGAATTTTAGAAACAACCATAATTCAGGCTAATAATCGATAGAACCCATCATCGAAGTCGCGTACTGTACACTTGCGAGCTATACCAGAGGCCACGAAAGCAGTTCAGACGAGCGCTTCTCATCGAGCAATTAAGCGCGTCTTCGATCCGACTTGGAGTCCTCGTAGATCCCCTTCGTCATTAAACGATTCTGGCGATAGTATTCTGCGTGAATCGTGCATGGCTGTCGCGATCGTCCAGGATATTCCGAGTATCCAAAAGGAAAACGTAACAAATCTTCGCAACCGCGTTCTGACTACGTCCTAAAATTGCACCTTTTCCGCATCGTTCCGCCACTACCAGTGCGCACTTTGATCCTCCCTTCAGGGCCCCAGCTTTGATATAGGAAACGTACCTCGACCATTCTCGGGAGGTTCCTCCGTCCCAAGAACCATCTCTTGTTTACCGTCTTCCTAACCGATCGATGGAAACGTCCATGGACGTTGTACGGGTGAGGGTGCTCAGGTATACAAGACGAGCTGTTACCGATACTCTTGTTATACCTGTATGAAGTATATCTATGTTCAGGTAGATCCTTCGACGTAGTCACTCGACTCATCAACGTGGCCACAGGTGGAATCGATATGCGACACGATTCCTACATCCCTCAGATTCTCCCTCGATCGTCATCCTTCCGATCGATGCGCATCAACTAGTCATATCCGCAAGATCAGTAGGGCCAAATACGCAAGGTCGTGTCATTATCGATACATCCTCCTCGTACCCGCGTGGACTGCATCTAGGATCATGCTCGCGTGGTTCCTTCAACATACTCATCGCGACTATTTAGCGTTAAAGCCACGAACATCAACCAGAGCAGTGTGACCAGATATATAAGGTTACTTCGTTATCGACACACCCTTCTTGTACCTGCGTGCAACACATCGAAAACCATGCTCGTACAGCCTTTTAGCCGCGAGCACCACCTCTCGATTACTGTCTTCCTGCCCGATACGTGGAAAGATCCACGAACACCGGCGAGATCTGCGTGGCCAGGTACGCACCGTCGTGTCGTTACCGATACACCTTCCTCGTACCCGCATGGACTACATCTACGATCATGCTCGCGTAGCTCCTTCGTCCGGAGGACCATCTCTCGGTCACTGTCTTCCTGACTGATCGGTGGAAAAGTCCGCGCGCATCGGCGAGATCAGGGTGGCCAGTACGCAAGGTTGCAAGGTATGCAAGGCCAGTTGCAAGTATGCCAGGTCATGTCATTACCGATACACCTTCCTTGTCACCTGCATTGAACGCATCTAGGACCGCGGTCACCGATCGGCGAACAGCGGCTGAATGCCCGCCGAGAGCTTACCGGCTGCCAGGTGGAGAACCTCCGTGCCTATCGTCGTCGCCGATCGCTCCTCGACGACGCTGATGACGCTGTCGATATTGATTCTGCTATTGCTGCTGCTGATTCACTTTTTGTGTTGAACGCTTGCCCGCCTGGCCACCAGGGTGGGTGGGGCCATTGCCGTCGCATTGGCGCTTCCAAAACAAAAGACACACAAAACAGCGACATTAGCGCGCCACCGTCCTCACCATAAACGACCAATACTCTTTCCGGTTCATCCTTCCCTCACACTTTCTCGCTCTATCTCTGTCTCTCGTCTACCATAAGACTCTCGCAGGCCGGCCGACTTTTTTCGATTTTGCACCTTGGAACTCGAGATTGCGCGCGCAGATGGGGGCAGAAACCGAGTTCGGCTCGTCGATTAAGATTAACGACCGATAAAGAGGCGAACAAATGACGATACGCTTATGTACAAAGCCAGGAGGCTCTATCGATCGTGAGGAAAGGACATGTACAGGTCGAGCCTCGAGAAGAGATCGACGCTTGTTTTGAAACGGTGTCGATGGCGTTTGGAAGGAATGGAGAGAGGGCCGCGCACGGATCGATTTTTCGGGTGCTCATCGATAAAATTCGACGATCGGCGCGAGGACAGAGAGAAAGATCGCAAAATGTTTTTTCCCACGATTTCAGTTTTTCGCCGGCGTCCTCTACCGTGGCACAGGAGATAATTTTGCCCCCACATTGCCTACTTTCGTGATTTAGAATTACTGTCTTAGCTTTCGGTTACCTGAAAAAAGTCAACGAAAGAACATAAAGCGGAATTTTGATGTCGATTTTAAACGCGGATTTTGTGATTTCTACGAATTTACAGACCAAACTGCGCATTTGCGCGTAAACGCGTGATAAAAGTGTGCACGTAGACATGCACGGTCGTTGAATCGAGATGCTCAGAATAATGTAAGAAAATCTTGCTATCGAGTCATCGAAGAAGATAACGAAATCGTATAAATAAACAATATAATAATAAACAGTTACCTCCTAAAAGCACTCCGTTTTATCAAACAAATTCCTACGCATTTATTCCAAAAGACATTGTGGTTGGATATTACTTGTTTAAAATATCATAACATGTTTCCTATTAATAGATATTTCACGATAATCGTAATAGTCCAGTTCTCGGGTTCAGAATGAATTTTCTCGTACTTTCCTGCGTCGACGAGTACTAAAAACCGCAGCACGTTGCGGGGACTTAAGTGCCGAGCAAACGATAAGTAGAGTAACCAGTTACTATGCGGTGTTTCGTCACGGCAACTTGTTTGTCGGGCTTCTCCTTTCGTTATGCTCCTATTAGCAAAGTGCAATCGCAGATATCTCGAGGGCTGAATGTGAAAGTCCTCTTACGGCATAATCTCCCTGCACCGAGGAACAAGCGTGTCCGCGTATACCATAAACGTATTTCATGCTGAGCACCTCGATAAAACACAAGACGTGAACGATTTCATGATTGACAGTCAAGATCGATGAACGTCGTTAAAATTAAGGAACAAAATAAATATCATGTATTCACACAAAGCGCTTTCATCCACACATGTAGCCCGAATAAATTTACATTGCCAAATGGAAGAACATAAATACGATTACAGTTTTGTTTGCGACTATAAGAATTAGAAAGGTGTATATACGTATATATATTTTCTTCCGCTTTTCTCCGCTCTATTAGTTTGCAAAAGTAATATTTTAATACGATTTAAGGAAAAGACCATCCCAGTGCACCCGATAGCAGGCAATAGATACATTATCAGATTAGGTTTGAAAAGAACATTCGTGCCGACAAGTCATCGGAGCAAAGTCAAATGTATATATATATATATATATATATATCTATATTATCAAGTCAGTCGTCTGTTCGTGATATTACCTCTTTTGCAATCGATGGGCCCCCATGTCTTGTCGTAGAATTCTTTCCAAATTAATAAAGTGCACTCCCCTTCCCATTCTCCATTTCTCTCTTCTTCTCGGCTGCTAACCGAGAAGATGGAGAGAATCATGCCACGGTATCGCGACACCAAACTACGAGATCTGTACTTCCGACTTTCGATTCAAATGCAACTAATGCCAATCAGCATTAGATCATAATTTAGAAGTGAATGGATTAATTTTCAAAGAAACCTACGTAAGGCTACTTATATTTAACTCAAAACGCTTCTATCACTATTCTAAATATAATAAACTCGTGGAAAGGTTATTCATTCACCTTGATTCAAAATAAGAATGACGATGGAGAATAATGGCGTTGGTCTATGAAACGTGATAATGATATTTCTCTTTTGATAGCCAAATAAAATGCGGAATGAGCGATACAGACGATTGGAAGCTAATAAGAAAAATATGGATACCGACATAAAGTAAGTACTGTAAGTGTAGTCATTTTATGATTCAAACGTAAAATTAGTGTCCAGAAGTATAATATACTGACCATGATCGTCAATTTAAACAGATCTTGCAAATAGACTCGCTGCACAAAACTGATCCCCTAATATGCAATGTACATGCAATGACTAATTATAGCACCAAGTGTAACGAGCTCGTTAATTCGGTATATGAATTTGTTAAAGTTATTTAGAGTACTTACTCCCATAACCATGTACGATAAATACAGTTCATTCATAAAGTGAATGTCCGGTTGTAGAGAACTCGAAGGTAATATACCAGATATTCTAGTTTAGGAAAATTCATCACGAGTCTTGAATCAAAATCGAAAAGTATCCAAAATATTTAAGATACAGCACAAATTTTAATTACATATCATGAAAGTAACTCGGGCATTGCACAAGAGTGTTTAAAGTTAATGCATTAATTTTACTTCAAGTACTTTGATCGCAAGCAGTTATTAATTTACTCGCGTCGTTCCGTACGAAATGAAAAGCATAATTCCGTGCTCCGATCATAAATAATCACCTTTGATATTCGATCCTGGTAGTCGCGTGCTATCAGTACATATCGTGGTGTAAGAGAAAAATTAAAGTACCGTCGATACTTTCATCATCGACGAGTTTACTCGTACAACCGGTTTTAAAGCTACTATACACAACTCCCTAAAAACTAATAGAGCGAGTTATACTCAGGTGCTTCGAAGGCTTATGACGTTTGATACGATATAGCAACTCACTTGGACTTGGGCTGCATTTCCCCTGCAGCTGCAGCTGCATCTCTACGGTGCAATCGCATGCTGACCCTTCGTTCTTGTCCCCCTGCACGCGATACTGAAAGAGAGCATCAGAAAAAACAATGCATAAATACGCAGTCAAAATGATCCTGATCTATCTACCTATCATCGATCAAGCTGCCATTCCTCCTATCGATAAATCACGACTCGAGATCAAACCGCGATCCAAACTCTAAGGGCCACCAACAAAGGCCAATACCTGAATCGGGACTCGAAACTGACGTTACAAGGCTCGCCCTGAACCGGTTTGATGCCGAATTCAACCTAAACCCCAAATTAAGTGCGTGATGCAACAAAAGAATGCGACCAAACGAGGCTAAATTTCTAAGCAGATCATCTAATTCGTGAAATCGACTAGTATACCATACTCGTTATTAAAAAGTATATCCCATATTCTTTAAATTTAAGAAATACTACCTAAATCACGCACTCTAATATTTAACTCGCTTTTTATAGCGCAACGATAGATTCATATTAGCTCAATTCAGGATTATATTCGATTCACAGCGTAAAGCTACCAGGGGGCCCTACTTCCACATGAGTTCAGCATCAAAGCGGCTGAATCGAGCCGCCTAATCTCCGCCTTTGATTCCCTGAAAGAGTTATCAACGCATTCAAACGTGCAGTAGCTCTGTGAGAAGATCGGAGGCGGAAAGAGAGAAAGGAGGGCACTCGTTGCATCACAAAAGCACACGTCTCAAATGGCCACATGGCGTATGTATATCTTATATGTTATACCCACCATAAGGTGAACCCTGCATCGCATTAAATGCAAGTTTTGAGCCGGTAGAGCGCTCGTCCGAGGACCGTGACAAGCGGAGGGATGGAAACGGGCCGAGGTGGCTCGGTTCGAAGAAGTATCGCGGCCTCGTGCAATATCCTGCCCGCTACTATTAATATCGTACGCGCTACGAACAATCTATCCACTGTTTTGAGCAAGTCACGCCGACCAGCAGATGCGGTTCCTTTGATACGCCGGCCCGAAGCCGCGCTCCGCTTGCCAGGTCGCCGTTTGGACCGAATTTCACTTAGCCCCTCGAAGGTCCAATTTTTGTCGAAATATTAACCGGAGATACTTCGCGAGGCGTGGAAAACTTTTGTTCCTTGTTGGCCCGAGTTCGAGGCGGTACTTGAGCTCGACTAGCGGAGATCGAAGTATCACGGTTAAGAGAGATGAAAGTCGGTGGAATCGATGTTCTTCTTAGGACATTAACGCTATTCCTACCAGCCATTTTTCATACTGATTTAAATGTACCAAATATATCCTTAAAGAGAAAGAGGACGAAGGAAAAATGTCGATAGATCGATTCAGCGATCCGTACGCTGCGAGAAAATCATGAAAAATCTGAGAATTAATCGCGCTTCAAAGTTCTACGATTTTTCAAAGAAGTTACTGTCCGGTCACTCGACCGGTCCTGGTAGGAATAGTGTTAACGGAAATGTCAACCCTTCGCGCTCCTACGTCGAGTGTCCCTCGACGTCGGATTTTTCTTCACCAAGAATTTGGAAGTTTTGTACATTCAAATCTAATAACTCCTCTGCTGTTTTATCTATTCTTATTAGAGTTATTAGACGATTTCGATCGATGATTCGATGCGTACTTTGTAGTAGAACTTGAGCATAAATTGCGATCTGGGTTTCTGTTCGCGGAGCAGGCGAAGCTTTTCGGAGCGCAAAGGGTTAAGCCACCGCGATGTAACGATGGATCTTTGTAGATTCTCGTCGGGCCTCCGGTGTACTGAGCGTAATATGCAATGGGTACGGGATCGTTGACTACCGCACGGAAGAAGAATCATAAATGTTTCACGCTTGGCAGTTGAAGTAGAAAAAATTAACGGTTGGTAACGAAAGGCTGGGCGGTTGCAAGATACACGCAGCGATGTTAATATAAGTAATAAGCAATAAAAAGGCGCTTCTGTAAAGAGAGATGATGCGATAGGATCGTGAATAATATTTGCGAGTTTCGGAAGATCGGTCGAAGGACGCAAGTTGTTTTTGGAACGTTTTAAATGAGATATATTTCCATTTATATCCAGAAAGAAAGAAAAAGAAATAGTGCGAGAGAGAGAGAAAGAGAGAAAGAGAGAGAGCGAGAGGGAGAGAGCCCTTGAAAATCCGGTCGACCCTTATATATTCTTTTGCGCGCGGTTAGGTTTTTCCATTCAAGCCAAGTGAGAAAAATTTTGACAAGGATAATCGACAAAGTCGTGTGGTGAAATAAATAAATAGACCAGTCCTTGAATGGAAAAACATTTATTTACTACTTTCTCTTCATCATCATCATCGTCATCATCACCAGCAGCATCATAATCATCATAATAATCATCATCACCATAATCATAATCATAATCATCATTATCATTACTATCGGTAAAAACAGGCTGATTACAAATACATGCGCGATACGAAGACTCCTTGGATGAGAAAGATAGATAGAGACAGAGAGAGAGACAGAGAGAGAGAGAGAGAGAGAGAGAGAAAGAGAGAGAAAAAAAAACAGAGAAACGCGATAAAGGAATAACGACGATGAGAGAGTTTCGGTATCTCGGAAGAAGGCAGGAACATTGAATTGTGAGATCGCAATAAATCATAAATGGATTTAGAGCGCGTGCACGAAGGAAGCACTTGAGATCGCAATTTGTAGAAAAGGTAGAAAACTATCTCTTATCTTTTCTATCTAAGCTTTGGTAACTTTCCTCTTATCTCGAGTGGCTTCTTCGTGAACTGTGCAGAAAAAAAAAGAGGAATTAAAAGAATTACTCGTGAATAGTTTTGTGCCTCTCGTGATTCGCCACTTCTTCCGATTCACCAAAATCCTATCGGATGAATTGCGAGATGTAAAGGTACACTTAATTAATGTAATGAGCGCTACGATCGAATACAATAATAGTGTTTGTATCACGATTAAACAATTGGAGCGTCAACGATTAAATAAACATTGGTGACAATATCGAATGGAACCGGTAATCGTTAATGATACGTTTGGAGTTGGAATCATGGATGACAATCGTGTCGATGATAGCGGACGTATTATGCGCGTTTCACTCACTGTAGATCGCACAATCATTGGATATTTACCTAAAACTTTTATAAACATACATAAAAAATCTTAGGAAACTAATTTGGACACTACGAAAATTACTTAAACGGATCCTGAAATTACGCTTACGAAGGAAAATCATTCTAACGACGAAACCGATTGTAAAATCTAATTATGCGACGAGCGATGATCAAGAAAATCTAAAGATCAACGAAATCTTTGTATCATAAAAAAAGAACACAGTATAAAAGTTCCTTACGCATTTTGCTTTTACGACATTGCGAACGTAATGCATTGCAGTTATAGAACGGACTACCACTAGGGCGAGAAATGATATCCTGAAAAGAAAATGCGTAAATCCTACGTATAAAAAAAAAAAAAGCTGTCAAAATCGATAAAACGTTACTTCATAAAATGAGAATGCATGGACTTCCGGGATTTCTGGATGATATGAAAATCAGTCTATAAACTTGTCGTGAAACTTTTAAGTCGCCTCATGGGGAAATTAAAAGACGTACCGGAGAGGCTCTTAGAACAATTCGAAAAGAGATCTGTGAATACGTTATTTAAAGCTCCTTTCACAAGTGACGCAGACCATTGCTGTGAAAAAAAAGTGTCTCGTAAAAAAAAAGTATACTCGAAAAACAAGAAAAAAAAAAAGTACTTTCCAAACACCCCGACTTTATTCACGTTAATAATACGAGTATAATTACCACGTCACCGAGATCGAGCGTCGATTGATAAAGAATATTAAAATCAGTCTATAGTTTTCTGTCAGTCTAATCGAAGTATCCGCAGAAGGGGTATAAAGCATTGGAGCCACTAAAAAAATATACGATGGAGCATTCGGCTATTCTCGTCTAAGTTATCAGTAGTTTCAGTTCACTGCGCGTCACCCGCTACTTCTCTAGGTACGGGAACATCAATATCATTTCCCTTCATTAAGTTCCTGGCAGATAGAAAAAATAGTTTCGTTCATCCCTAAATATCGACGAAAAAATAGTTATGTAAAGCCATCGGAGGTGAGCAAAATGCGGTGAAAGCACGGAGAGATCCTATCTTATTAACGTCCGCTTACGAACCGTCGTTCGAACTGTTGCGAGGCGGCATTGAAAGCTGCGTACGAAATTTACTGTAAGATTCACACACCGCCGATTCTGTGCCACCAGCCATTCCATACGTCCACTCTTAATCCGCGAGAGTGCGCACTTGCGACTCTCGCCCTTCGAATAATCATCGGCGTACTGTGTTTCCCGTTAATCGTTAAACGTATTTATGTACACTCGTGACTCCTAACGATACGTTAATTACTGTAGTTTGGTATATGAGCGTGTATACACACCGTGATAAGAACTAAGGAAGGAATAAACCCGAAAAACAAAACCGGCCTCGTTGATCTAATATGCAACAATAGCGATCGGCAAAAAACGAGATTTCGATTACGAGCTGGCGCAAGCCGAGCGAGATACAACTATGCAACCGCAGTATACAAGGTTATCAAATATAGTATATATTTATAGATATATCGTATATGCGTGTAGTAAAAGATATATGGGTTAAAGCGTTACATCGGAGGACACAACCTGTACCTTGGCCCTACTTCTCCGTCCTGTAGTCTGAGGCAACCCGTTTGTTCGTACGGTAACCAAGATTTCAATGCGTCCTTCCTATACACTAACGTTACGGATCAGGAACATCTTACTATATTATGAGGTTGATGCACATTTTTCAATAAGATCGTATGAAAATATACGCATTAAATGCAAATCACGTAGTATTATTAAATAATCGTCCTCTAATTTCTTCTTTCTTTTTTTCCTTTTTTTTACAAATCACGATTGGAAGTTGATCCAGACATTGAAACCTTGGTGGAAAGTGTAAATGCGAATATATTAAGTGAAGATCGCTCGGTACGTGATGTAAGAGGGCAGTTTTCAGTTACGAATAGCCATACGCTTCGAAAGGATTATTCGTTCAGATACAAATGCAGACAAATATGTCGAGGAGTATACCCTTAAGAATGTCCAAATTTCCCTGCGGTTTCCCGTGGGCCAACGAGTCGCTCGAATTAGTGCCGTGACTCAAAGCATCCAAATCTGCTCTCACGATCCAATCCATGTAATGCTCTCTTTTCTCTATATCCGCCACTTCCAGGGACCTCAAGCCGTCCGGATGAGCAACGCTTTGCAAATTCTGTCTGCAGAACTTGCCAATTTGGCTGATGGAGTAACCTATCTCCAGGCTATCCTTATTGCCGCTCACGCTCTCCTGCGTGGTGATGCTGGGCACCGCGTCCAATAATCGCCTTCGAGTCAGCTCGACGTCGTTCAAGCGATCCTCCGAGCGATTCCCCACGTTGCTCGGATTGGACAACTCTCGTTGTCCCGCACTGTTCTCCGACAGAACGCTTATATCAACGTCTGGCAAGATATTAACCTCGTCCGCCTCCGTCACACGAAACGTACGATCCTCGAGCTTCACCGAGATACCCTTCCGATTACTCGAAATCGAGTTTCCCATACTTGCGTCGCGCTTGTAGAAAAAACCGAGATTCGACTCAGCGGGAGCACGACTGGCCAGTAAGGTTGGCGTACGATCAAAAAAATCAACTTCCTTCTGATTCCTTTGTAAAAAATACTCGCACTTCTCCTGGTCGGTCTGAGGATACTCGGTGTTAGTCTGTCGTTCCTCCCGTCTCAGGAGATCCTGGCACTTCTCGCGCTCCCTGGGTAAAAAATGCAGGCTCCTTCCAACCCTCTGAAAGAAGCTCGGCCGTTTGCGCGCCTTGTTGACGGACGAGTCGGTGGACTTTTTCGACTTCTGAGAGGAGTCCAGGCTTCTCTGCTTGATGTGGAAGAAGGTCTTGGGCCGGTCCTCGGGTAGGAGGTCTAAACTTTTGCAGTCCACCGCCGGCACGTCCACGCTCCTCTCCAAGGACTCGAGGCTCCTGTGAGTCTTCTCTTTGCTCCGGAACGAGAAGTTCCTTCTCTTATTCGTCGAGGCCTCCTGCAGCAGTTCGCTGCTGCTCTTCTTAAAGATCTCGCCCTCCTTCTCGAGGAACTCGATGTTGCCAGAGTCGCGTCGCATCTCGTACGCCATCGTCAGGCGCCTGACGCCCATCGAGGCGCCCTTCAGCATCTTATCCTCGTGCTCGACGGGAACCTTCTCCTTGTCCGGAGCCCCGAAACAATTGATCGATCCACCGAACGCCTCGTCGGCATCCTCGCCCTTTCTGTCCAGCAACACGGAATTACTTGCGCCCAATTCCTCGAACATCACGACCTCGCGATCTACGTCTTTCTCAGTTTTATGCCCATGAAAAAAATAGCTCTGCTTGTCCAACTGCCTGGACATCGTGTTGGGGCTTCTCTCTCGCATCCTACTAACGGGCTGGTAATAATCGCGCGAGGTGGCGGAATTTAATTCGGCACGGTTGGGGACCAGTTCGCGGTATCCTAGATTCAGACTCGTTAAATCCAGTGACGCTACGTCGGGCGCCGCTCTACCCGGCGATGACTTAAATGTACTGAACTGACACGGATTCGCACGAGGGGCCTCATTGCCGCCCGGTTGGGACTGTCCAACCATGAGCTGTGCTTTTCTTTCGGTAACAGCCTGTTGCTGGCTCGCACAGAATTTTTGGTAGAATTGTATTTTACCTTGAATCCTATCACCCTCGTTATATTCGTCCTGGTCGCCACGAGCGTCCATTGCCTCGCATTTTGGCCGAATGATTCTCAGGTTCGAGGATGTCCCTACAATTACGATAGTGCGGAATTAGGATACCGGCCGGGATTTGATTTTATTTCGTACAAAACTGGATGTCGTCGTCGTTGTCGTCGATGATAGCGAACTAATTTATAGTGACTTGGTGAATTAGGGAAAAAGGTTGCTGCCTTCGAAATTATACAAACTAGGATGTAAGGTATAGGTATAAAATAGAAGTTTATAAAATGTATGTATACGCTGCTCGTGAAATTAGCCCGTGATTCAAAGTGGTAGCGATAGCAACTGTGCCAGTGAAGGTATATTTGTGTGTATTAATGTATGGAGTTGTAAAATAAATGTTTATTTCAAAATAATATGTAAATTAATTACGCGTAAGGTAAAATTGATGGATTTCCTAGCACGTCTTAAAACGGTGAGAACTGCACGACTGAAGCGGCAGGGTAATGAACTACTAGTACACAAAGCTATCTACGAATGTATAAACAATGAATCAGAAAGATACAGCGGTACCCAAAACATATTTTCCAGTGTCGACCGTGAAATTCGAGAATACTAAACATGACGTCATCCGTGAATTTGGACCTTTGTAGAATCATTGATAAAGAGACATTTTACCTTGGATCCTATCACCCTCGTTATATTCGTCCTGGTCAGCGCGGGCGTCCATCCCCTCGCATTTTGGCCGAATGATTCTTATATTCGAGGACGTTCCTATAATCAGAACGATCGCAATTGCTGTATACCTGTTGCCAAGTTGGGTAGAATTCTCGATTGCATTATAGTTCACCTTGAATCCTCTCACCCTCGTTATAATCGTCCTGCTCCCCGCGAGTGTTCATTGCCTCTCGCTTTGGCCGTATGATTCTTAGATTCGAGGATGTTCCTACAGTCGGTCCTACCGTGGTAACAGATGCGTTCGCCAAACACTGCCGTGTGTAGGGTCTGAGGACAAACGTCTTGTCAAACTAAATTTCCGAATGACAGTGCATTCCTTAAAAGCGCACCAATTGTTTTCACTAGTGTTCTTTTAAATATAAATAGAGGCAGAGGATTTTTGACTACGCATTTCCAAGACAACGTTGGAGTTGTCAAACACGACTATTTCTCGATTCATTGACCCACCGCCCCAAAATAGCTCGTACTCCTGAGCAATGAATCGCTATTTATATACATGAAGGGACGGTAGAGTCGAGATACGACTACGAACACATGTAAGCTTAAGGCTTTTCTAAGCAAAAATTTGTATGCTATAGTTCAATTAGGTGGCTAACCTCGATCGATGTTCCTGACTGTTCGTCGCAGAGGGCAGCGCCGTCTTCGTTTGTTGTGAGTGCATCGGTGCCTGCTGTGCCGAAGGCAATGTTGGTTGCCTCGCATTACCGAACTTCAGCATATTCCAATCGAAGACATAATCGTACGTGAAGCCCTGACTATGGAATAGATTTCGGAAGAGCTGCCGAAGGTACGCGTAATCTGGCCTTTCCTCAAAGCGTAAACCCCGACAATACCTTAGGTACGAAGCGAACTCTGCTGCAATTGTGAAAAGGCAGTTTTTAGTTTTACGCAACATTTCTCATGTCCCCATGTGCGTACGAGGAAATAATTCACCTGCATAACCCTTGCATAATTCCTCAACGGGTGTAGACATTTTCTTCTCAGAAATACGCTCATACTTCTGTCTCTTGGTCGCTGCTTTTAAGCCCTGCCAGGGCAAACTACCTCTATTAAAGTACATGAGTACGTAACCCAGAGATTCAAGATCATCCCGCCGGGATTGTTCAATTCCCAAGTGTGTGTTTATGCTTGCATATCTATTTGTAAGCAAATAATTAAATTAGTATGCGCATTGGCTATAAAAATAATATGTTATATCGAATAAATGACCTGGCTGTTCCCGTCAAATTTTTGTTCTCTCGATATGGTATGTGCTTGTGTGTGCGGCCATCGCGGTATTTCTTAGCCAATCCAAAGTCTATAATGTACACAAGGTTTCCTTTCTTTCCTAGTCCCATCAAAAAATTATCCGGCTTGATGTCTCGATGAATAAAATTACGACTGTGAATATAATCCGTTCTACATATCTGTAAAAAAAATGTAGTATATCTTTGTTAATAAATTTCAGATTCTTGATTTTACTACTTTGAGTAAGCTGTATGATTGTACGTTTTTAAACAAGTAAAACAAAATCTGCATGAGATCAACTATCGTGTGGAGTAAATGGATACGCTTTCAGGCACAAATTGCTAAGGTCATTGACTTTGGTAATTATTTGAGACATATGCATGACTAACCGGACGAGGTTGGTAAAGTTTATTGGACCATGAAGATCTTTAGATAAGATCTATGAATAACAAATATTTAAATACCGTTTGGAAAAAATCGTGGTACAAAAATTACCAGAACTACAAGGGGAAAACTAAAAATCTGAGAAATGCACATGTTTTTCTCAGGGTGTGTTCCACATTTAGACCATTACCAAAATAGTTCTTAGCTGAACGTATTTTGCTACCAAGCAAGACTTTACACACTCCAAGGCATTCCCGAAATACTGCTTTTGTTAATACCACAAAGACTCTTTTATCCGCATATGTAGACTGTAGTTGATAAGAACGGAAGTCATACTGCAATTTATTTCACTACTACAAAACAAAGCACCCAACATAATCGTAATGTGAACTTTGAACACCTCCCTCGCGTTTAACTCGTCTTTATTGTACTGACATTAATACCGTACAAATACATATAGAAATAACGATGCCGTCTAAGAATAGCAAGATAAAAGTTATCTATTTAGCCTTTTATCTTGTAGAAGATGCATGGGGCCTAGGTGAATGTATATGTTGTATTGCGCAATGAAAAAGCAAACAGTGTAATCACACCATACAAAGCAAAGCTGCCATTGTCAACAAGCAGATAAGAAAATAATAAGAACATTAACACCATAATGAGTGCATATTGCTTTGTCTAAAATATTGATTATATCTATGTAGGAAAGGGTGTGCAAATGGCAATATTGTAAAATATTTTATCTTAAATGGTCTCAGTTCAGAGCCCCATACAAGTTCTGCATTACTTTGTTATGGAAGCAGTCAACCATTATACGATAAACCACACTAAATATCATAATTGATCATTTTACAAGCTGAACTTTTTCTCTAGGGACAATGACCACAATCACTATGCAAAAACATTGCACAATAAATTTCCAACATATTGTATATAAAGGTAGTTATTTACCAGTTGATCAGCAAGAAGCAGAACTGTTTTTACGGAAAATCTTCGAGTACAAAAATTAAATAGATCCTCCAATGATGGTCCAAGTAATTCCATTACCATCACATTGTAGTCACCTTCTGATCCACACCATTTTATCGTAGGTATTCCAACTGGAATGTCATAAAGAGAAAATGTTTGTCATGTTCCTCTAATCCATACGATTCAAAGTAAATCTTTACGGATATATCAACTCCACATATTTTAAATGCAACATAAATATAAGTTAAACATATATTCAGAAATTTTTTCATACGGCAGCAATCAAATACCCATTATATCCATACTATTACATTAATTTTTTAGAATATACATATAAATCAAAGTCGAAAGAAGAATTACCGTTTTGCCCTTCAAAACTGAGTAACAACTAACTCCCATGTTGCACGAAACGTTTTTATCATATCGCAAACAATGTAAATTTCCACAATCATCCGAATAAGTGTTAGGGCTCAAAAACTTAATTCTAAATGTAAACAAACACATGTACCAAAACCTTAACGCATCGTAGACATTCCGTATTGTCACAAAGAGCTGAAGAGGGGGAATGAGCAAGATACAGAAGGGGTGGGGGAAGAATGTTCAGTGCTCAGACCAACCAGCTGTCCAACAAACACAAATTTCTGACAGTTCTAGTCTCGCGCTCACTCCCAAGACTCTTCGTACGTCATAACTCCCAGGTCGTATCGAGACACAAATTTACTCACCACCCCCTTGCATCATCTTGTAGAACTTGGATTCTATATGCAGCTGCGGATGCCGTGTTTTTATGCATTCCAGCTTGATGGCAACTTCCTCGCCGGTGGAGATGTTGGTACCTAAAGGTTAAACAAAGTCCAAGATCCATTCACGGGCGTGAAAGTGAGAAAGGAAGAAAGAGAAAGAGAGGGAGAGAGAGAAAGAGAGAGAAAGGGAGAGGAAAAAAAACGTGCGCACAGGGGGGTAAAGTTGGCGCGTTCATGCGTGCCGTGGGAAAAATACGTGGCGGCCTTGGGTAGGGGCGAGGGGGTGGTCGATTAGATGGGAAGAAAAAAAAAAGAATCGAGGATTACCTAGATAAATGTCGCCGAAGGAGCCGCTCCCGATTTTCCGTCCGAGCCGGTACTTATTCCCAACGCGTAGCTCCATTCTCTAGCCTCGCGGGGCTGACGGAGAAAAAAGTAGCACGGTGCAAGAGCGACTAGAGGCCGACTTCGACGAGCTCCTGTGGCCCGTACGTTGCGCGGTTACGGGGTAAATCCGATGCCGCGTTAGAAAGACGGTGGTGCCTCCATGTTTGATCGCGGTACCGCTCGCGAACCTACAGGCATTTCTTCTTTCTCTCCACGGCGGAATACTGCCTCTTCTTGCTGCGATGGCGACCGCGCTGATGGCGCTGCTGTCGTCGTCGCTGTCGCCGTTGTTGTTGACGGCGATGCAGATGCCGCTGCGAGGCGAGGACACCGAGCGAGTATCTGCCCCCCACGGGGGGCGGCTGACCGCTCGTTATGATATATTTCGAACGTAGTGAGCGTAGAAACGCGGCGAGCGGTAGATCGCCGGATCTCGTTCGATGGGACGACCGGTTATGCGGGCGCGTGAACACCACCGGGCGCGCCTACCGCGTAAGGGCATCTGCCCCTTCGCGTGCAACGATCCGCAGCGAGTGGAACGAATGGCGCACTACTATGGCCCTGAGGTATCCCACCAATAGGGGAAGGCCCTCCAAAGCGTTACGACCAGCGCCTTTTGGATGACTTTCTACGAACGATCCTCGTACGACCGCCGGCCCTGCGGTTCTCTCATGGCACCCTTTCACCTGACCGACACCACCGACACGTCGCGACGATTGACCGTCCCGTTCAGCAGCAGCGCCCTGACTTCGCTACCTTGTTACCGTGTGACTGTAACGGTGACTACACCAACTACCGCGACTACGACGACGACGACGACGACGGCAGCGACGGCGACGACGACGACGACGACGACGACGAAGCAGGGGAAACGCAAGCGCGAGCGTATTTCGACACGCCTGAAGATCAATGCGCCACCTGACAGTTGTTACTCGAGACGCGTTCGATATCATTTCCGGGAGGGACGGCGGCTTTTCGATTTGCCTAGCGTTTATTTAACCCCTTAGGAACTCGCGCAAGGTGTGTACGACACCCTGCTTTTGTTTCGAGGGCTGTACAATGGGAGATCGTTTGGTTCGAAGCATTGAGACTTTTAATACCCTGACGAGGATTCCTCGCTCTATTCTTTGAAATCATCTTTGTGTTAGCTCGATTAACACAATGCGTAGGCAAAGGCGTTGCAGAAAATTACGTATGACGTCCGTATGATCGATTATTACTCGGGGTGTTGTCAAACACCCACGTGAATACTGACGTTAAAGAATACCACGCGAATTATTAACGGTTCGTGAAATTTTCGCGTTTTCGAGACATGATTCTTAATATATTCCTAGCTACGATGCTATGTTTATATGCGCATACTTTAGCAAAATTGTGGTGCTCCACTTTGTCCAACGATTGTATACAAAGGCTAAACTCCCATAGAGAAAATAAAGTCAAATAAAATATCCCTCATATGAACGTGGTTTCTTGCTTTGAACGATGACCCCCTGCTTCTTCGAACGCATCCAAATGCAGCTAGGCGTTGCACGTCTCGTTAATTACGACATCGGCTGATTTTTATTCATTGCTAGCAGGCGTACCTTTACGCCATGAATTTTTATACTTTCACTTACTAAGCGTGGTAAATATATACGATAAGTCTCCGAGGGAATGGGATATATTGGGTACAATAATGAAAAGTCATTAATAATCATTCGTATATTTGGAAATAGGCATTCGGTATATAAGACATGTTACAATCATCATTTAACAAAATGACGAATAGGAAAAATTGGGGGGGCAGTGTCTTGACATTTGTTTTTTTTTTCATTTGCTTACAATATGTAATATTTAAAACGTAGTATAGTATCTAAAAAAAAAAGGAAAGAAGAAACAATTTCGTAACAACAGAAGCACGAATTTCTAGTACATTTGCGCCTGGCTTAGCATTATGACCGATCGTCGTCAATGATACTTACATTTAGTAATGGTACATTAAAATATATAACATTTGGTCATTCCAATATCTCATACAAACATATTTGCAACATACAAATTGATAAAAAGATATAAGTAGAAATTCATAGGTATTATGAAACTAGAAAAGATTAAATATATCTATCTACAAAGGCCCCGCATTAATCGCGTCAACGAACGGCAATCGATACTTTGATTAGCACACGTTTAAAATCGAGAGTTACATAATACACGACGAGGATCTTTGTTCCGTAATATCAAACTAACAACGTTAAATACGAGAGATATCGGTATGCTGCCATTCTGCGTCAGTCTATTAAAAGTCAATGGAAATGTTTCACAATTTCAAAAACTTCCTTCCGAAGGAATTACGATCGAAATGACCGGTGCGACATTATCTGGAGACTCAGATTTGAAGAATCCATACTGCGAACGATAGAACTACGATCGGTGACGATTCTACTGAGATCAAAAGTACATGAGCTTTAATACGATCTGCACTCTCGTGATTGAAATCGTCTATATAGTATGTCACTACATAGGTGATAGATAGTACATATGTCAAAATTTTACGACTTATCAGCGTAGAAATAATATGCAGCAAATTATCCTCCACCAAATAAAAAAAGAGAATAGAAGAGGGAAATAATGATAAATGCGTATTCCGTTATCTATACGAGCGTAGATACATTATGCTATTAAAGCGAAGATCCTTTCTTTCGAATTATCGCCGCCCACAGCTTTATGAATGTACACAGCTTTACCGTTGCTGTCGAAAAGAAAATGGGTTTAAGGTTTACCTTGGTCGTTTGTAGCGAAGGAGAAGGGAACTTAACGATTAAACAACATCGATAAAAAATATATTTTTAACGCTTCTCTTCTACGTCATGGCCATCGATAGTCGTGCCTTAAGTTTTCCTCGCAATAATCTCCGTACTTGTTCGTAATAACGTAATTCTACTTAAGTAGCTATATCTGTATCTGTTTAGGGCATTGATTCCGCGCGAATTACCTTCCCTCTGCGAAGCTTGCCAAACACCCGAAACATTCGAAATACTGTAAATGGTTTAAGTCGCATTTTTATTATATAGAAATATAGAGTAATACAACTTACCCATTGCATTACAGTATGGCTGCCGTATTCACGAGTTGTGATGTTTTCATTTTCTTTTTCCCTATATAGCAAGCTACGTTTTAAGATCTACGATTAGCGTTTTCGTATCCTAAATGCAATGTTAAATTACGATGGAGCTACGATATAGTCATAAAAAAAAGCGACGGTCGATGATTTTTTTGCTTTTTCCTTTTCGATATAAATCCGGCTTACCTATCCCTTTCAGCGTGTGCTTCATCGCATATCGACTCATTTGATATCATACGTTACAGGTTGTGTATGTGTATGTGTGTGTGTGTGAGAGAGAAAGAGTGTTTATGTG
Organism: Ampulex compressa; assembly: GCA_038496175.1. NCBI lineage: Eukaryota > Metazoa > Arthropoda > Insecta > Hymenoptera > Ampulicidae > Ampulex > Ampulex compressa. Next base: position 20,507 of record JBCFXI010001396.1, on the reverse strand, counting down.
TATGTATATTTAATGAATATTTGTATAAATACTTAAAACTTCCTTTTTTTCGCAGAGACTCGCACAGAGAACTCGCATCGTTCTTTAATAAAATGCAGTTACCACAAGAAGCTACGTAGGCCTAGTTATACTAAACCACTGGGTGCCTTACGGTTCGAAATATCGGCCACCGCAGATTTTGAAGTAAAATATGGTGTAAAGTTTAAATGCAAGATAAAATCGTTTTCTTTCTTTCGGCAATCGTGGCAGTTTGTATAACTCAAGCAGCCCTTCAGCGTATTATAGCACACGAAATTTTAATCACTTATCGTTTATGACTAATACTAATGCTGCATATAAATCTAGATTTTTTTTTAGAAAATCTACGATATAGAAATTCTATCTATTGCCGCTGTGTACACGTTTGTCTATTATTAAGTAAAGACGTCTATTTATTCGCAGCCCCGTGGCCGGAGCAGAAAATCGATGCGTGGTCATACTACAGAGACAATTTCAAAGTCCTAAGAACCAACCTCTTCGGGCCTAGCCAATGGGGCTTTGGATTTTTCCGTAGTGACCGTAGTTGTTGTTACTTCCAAATTTGCCAAATCTGCTGCACTAATCTGCAACGGTAGAGTATATTACATGCTTAGTGTTTGATTTTGCACATCATCCACTTTACAAAGATCTTCAAAAGAATCGATTATTGTAAAGCTTTACGCTCGCATAATGATTGTTAATTCTATCATAAATACTAATGATGCGCTTCATTAATCTTAATAGGAAGTATAATGATCCGAGAAATCAAGGCGATTATAAAACTGACTACAAGATCACATAAATTATTCGTTAGTGCCACACAATATGCTAAGCGTTAGTATAGGGTTAATATCGAGGTAACGTCCGACACCAGTTATTACAAAAGACTTAGTGCCGTTTGCTGACCTCGACATTTGGGGGTAGAGTGATCGTAGCGTGTGTTGTTGTTGTCTCAGTGCCGCTTCGTATCTCTCTCTCTACTGTGGTGCCTGCGCAACAATAAATAGCACAAACAAAACGATAACAAAAAGAAAACACATATGTCGTAAAAAGAAGGAGAGCATAAATTTAGAAGCGATAAACGTGTTCACAAAGTATCGATAAGATAGAGCAGCGATTGCAACGATGGAATGTCGTCTTAAAAAAAAAAAAGAAGAAAGAAAGAAAAAAAAGGACTAAGATCTGTTGACCTAAAACAACGCATTGATTATATTTCGAGTGGTTAGAAAAATGAAAAACTTTTTCTCAAGATCGAATGAACACTCTTTAAGTCAATCATAATCTCACTCACTGTTCACTTGCTGCATTTCATTTGCCTGGCTTGTTTCAACCTCCCCATTTGCGGTCGTATTGTTTGTACTCTGTGATACAACGGTCGTGGTTTTTACAACTAAGGATTGGTTCTGAGTGGAGATTTCGGAGGTTCGCGATGTTACTTCCATTTTAAGTCCTGCAAGTCGACTGTGAAGTTCCTCGGAGGACGTAGCACTTCTGAAAAGTGAACTGTTACTGCCAAGAGATGGCCAGTACAACACGTACACATCGATTAGCGTGGCAAAATAAAATCGCATTTGAGGCAGCTTTAATATACACACTGTGCACAGAATATAGTCTCATATTTCTTCGTTGCGCCGATACCTATTAAGCGATACAAGCGCGCGAAACAAAATAAAACAAAAGAAAAACAAGCTTAGGCGGTGACTTACAGTAAATGGTCCTTAACACTGTCAATCGTAATGTCCCCGATGGAACTTAAATCTTGACGGTCGTCGTCTCCGTTAACGTCGGTGGTACTCACGGCCGGTCTCAACGATGGTTCCTTCGGAGATTCCTCTCCACCCGCTAAAAGACACGCATTCAAGAATGGATACTAAAGGGAACGTTGGGACACGGCTTGTTCCTGATGTCTTTACTTGGCAATATTACGTCTTAGCGTTATGCGTTAGTCGACGATTTGCGAGAAATAGCAAAGCACACGTAAATATATATATATATGTATAAATATGTATACACAAATTACAAGATATGCCAAGCAATTACGCATATTTAATAGTTATGACACAATCACATGAGGGGTCTCGTTAATTCGTACTAGTTCGTCTTGATGTATGAAGAAGATTCTAATAGATGCGAGTAATAAAAATTCGTCGAACACTCCTTTGCGGGGCCGTTTAATATACTCACTGGAACCCACCACACCATTTTCTGTGATCATCCTGTGCGCCTGGGACGGCTGACTTCCCTGAGTCTCCCCTTCGGTCTCCGGAGCACCCTCGACGACGCCCTGCTCCTGCGTCACCTCGTTCGTCGTCTCCGGGAATGATCTGGCATTCGGCGGCAAATTCAAAGCGCAATGCGCCTTGGTTATTTTCGTGGCCGACAACGAAATTCGTTGAAGTTCCGAACTGGAATGTAAGTACAGAGCTTCGCCGGCTTTTGTGAATGTTAACGAGGAAATGCCGCTGAAAAAGAGGGAGAGTATTAAATCTCGTGTAGTCTTCAACGCGTTAAACATCGCGCCGATTTTTCGCGCCGTTTCGTTCACGCCATAGCTGGCCATCAAGCGAACTGCTTGCCGATAGGCGGGCCAGAGTTTAAACAGATGGGTCAGGTGACTTTTTTCAATCACGATAAACACTGTTTTTGATTCATAGCCCGAGTCCGCTTATAGTTCCTCCTCGCGAAATTTTTTACGCGTAATATTACAACCTTCTGTAACCAATGTATAAGGCGGGCTATATACTGGTTTGTTTATAATTATAGGATATGATAACACTGGTGTGACCGATTTGCTTGAAATTTGAACAGCTGGTCAGTCTTTTCATTCTTAAATCGGAGATTCCAATTTTCACGATAAAAAAAAATTTTGTTTTAAATATCGATGTAGACTCATTTTATGGCGTTTTTAAAAACAAACATTTAAATGACCCACCCTATACAAACAAACCTCACCTTCGTTTGCCTTGTTCTAATTAATTACATTAATGTTTTTAAGTATTATATTCTTTTGCTTGAAGCATCGACAAAATAAATACCGATATCACTTATATTAAATGTTCAGTCTCACAGGTTCGCAAGGACCAACACAAGCGCGGGAATAATACGAACGAAAAATCTAGCTCCGGTACTCAGAGAGCGGCGTGACGTTTAACGCGTTCAAACCAGGAATTATCGTAAACGAGTACAATACATACTTGATGTCCTCCCTCTTGATGGCGGCCGCGTTCAACTGTCGCCTCAGTTCCGGTATACTGAGCACCAAACAGTCGCCGAGATTGGTCAAGCACAGCAAGCAGGTCTCCTCGTGTGTGCCGGCGGGTTCGATCGGACACGCGAATTTGGCGAAGCCCGTCTTTCTTACCCTCGAACCCTCGTGCGCGGTTAGTTTGTATTTACAGTAGGGCTTCAAGGATGGAAGATTAAAGATCTTGAACTGTTCTTCGCTCGCGATCACGACTCTGTGAGGGGAAGCCATGTCGGGACCCGGACTGACGCCCTTTTCAGCCTCGAACGGTTCTGGCAGTGGCACGCTGGAGCCATCGAGGATCGTTATCGCGATCACCGGTGCCCTGTGTTTCAACTGAATCTCCTTCCCCAACGTGCAATTCACGTCCTCTTCGGTTCTCCTTACGCCGGCGGGAATGGCCAGAGTGAAAACGTAGACGGTTCCGTTATTGGTACCGGCCCAGAGCGTAGGTGTGGTGTTTTGCACTGCAATGCACGAATGGTTAAAAGTGTACGATATATTTTTCACTTTCGCGTATGAGCAAGGACCGATACTGACTGCTAATAATATAACTCCTGGCAAAGTACAGGCATCGCACCATCGAACCCAATGCGTCGTCCACTGGTCTCGCCTCGACTTGCCTTTCCACGGGTTTCAATTCTACGGGCGACAGGTCACCGCTCGGGGAAGACGCGATACTCGGACTTTTGGGTTTGGAAGAGAATTTATCTTTTTTTATCGACTATCCGGAAATTGGACAATTTCGAGTTATTCATTACTTTGGCGTAGAAGCAACGTTATTCACCTCTCCTTCTTCTTCTCGGGCACCGTATTCCTCGTCGGGCTGCTGGCATTTGTCCTTCGCTGGGATCTTCCTTTTCTTAATCTCCTGAAAGACTCCCTTAAGGACTTTTTGAAGGTCTTTCTTCGAGAAATCGGCGTATCACCCGCTCCGGAAAGATCTGTGATTTGCGAAATTTATGTTATATCATGCTTCTGAAGGTTTTTCATAAGTTTTTATAAGAACGATGAAGAAGTTAAACGCTCTTCTTATTTTGTCGATTTGAAGAATAATATGATTCTTAAATCGCTACTATGTGTACAGAGTGGAGCTATCCGAAAGTCCTTTTTAACAGCAATTTCAGCTAGTCTCAAAGTCTCAAGTCTCAAGCCTTCCCCTCTGTTCAATAAGAATTCTATAAAGGAGTCGAAACGTCACACCTTTCTTTATAGAAACCGTACAAAAAACTACCGAGCACTTGGAATTAAATGACATTATTCATCAGATTTCTACAAAATCATTGTACACCCAACAGAGAAAACAATGAACGTTTCAAGGAATCCATAAGTACCATTAGGATTAAGCGTGCACTTGACGCTAACAGCTTTAGCCCTCGTGTAATCAAAAACCGCCAAACCATGAGCGGTACCGGCTGCCAGTAAACCCCACTCGCTGTGTATCGCCAAGGAGGTGACGGCAGCGGGCGGATACAATTGAAGCAAGTTCTGCGGTTGGAAGCCCACCGCGAACGATATACTGGCTGTTCTCGCCGGCAGGTGATCGTGACCCTTCCACACGAATCCGTCGCGATCGTTGACGATGTTCATCGTTATGGCCTTGATCTCCTTGTTGACGGGCTCCGAGGATATGGTCGCCGTGATTATGTGACCGGCGGTGCCGGCTATCACCAAGGTCGAGGACAGTGGACAGAGGAGGACCTTCTTCACCGCCAGACGAGGATCGTCGGAGTAAGGATCGAAGGTTCCCACTTTCCTGAAGGGCGGCCACTCATCCTCGTCGTCCTCCGGCGGCTGCTCGAGGACGTCCAGGTGTTCGCCAGTGAACAGTATCGAGGAGTTGTATTTGTAAAGAGGCGTAAGGGCGACGTCGGACGCGTTCCAGAATCTCACGGTGCCGTCCTCGTGTCCCGTCAGCAACAACTCGCGGGACTTCGGTTTGTCCGGGGTCACTGGCTTTTGACAGAGTATGAGCCCACCGTCGATCGGCCACACCTTGTCGGAATAGAGATGCTCCGTCTGCGCTTTTCCAGCCGACACGATGGCCTCCCAAAGCTCCTCGGGGACGTTCGGCACGTGTTGCGAGCAGGTCACCTATAGACAATGAGGTCTTTCTTGAGAATTTCCCATGTATAAAATGTCGTTACTTTCGATCGGTTTCTTGTTTTCCACGAGTTTCTTGGTATCGTGTGTATATATATGGTAGGCAAGTTGAGGCTCTAAGAACTACCTTGCGCGGCTCGTATAATGCTTATAATATTCTACTTTTATTAGTGCTACCATACATTATTATTTAGAGGCGCAAGATTGAAATAATATTTTTAGTTCTTGAAGAATCGAAAATCAATAGAGATTATTATACGAGGTTCTCGTTGTTAAAGAACTTGCCAACTTGGTCTACATATTTACCGCGCTGGCGTGCAGAGAGACGAGATATGGTAAAGCCATCATCTTCCATTCGGGATTCGTCAAATCTATGGCGACGATCTCCTCCTCCGCCAATACGACGAGCGCCTCCGGACTATCGGGTATCTCCCTGCTGTCCTCCGGCTTTGGGAAGACGGTGAAGAAGTCGATGACTTTGGACGTGAAATCGAAGACCACGTGCTTCTCCTTGGTCATAACGGTGATCGTGTGGCGATCCCCGTAAGTGGCGCGCTGCATGCCCCCGGAGAACAGGACGAGCTCGCCGTGCCTGTTAAAAGGGAAAGAGTCGCTTTTCAAACTTTCGCCACCCTCGCGCGCGCTGCTCGATCACGATCCTTCTGATGTACTTGTTATTGGCTTACTCGGCGGTCGGGTATACGAGTATCTTCGTAACCGCTTTGCAGGGGAAAGGACCGTAGAGGGTCGTCGACTCCAAGACCGCGTCGCTTCCTGGGCTCCAGAACGCGTAGGATCCGTCGTTGTGGGAGGAGACGAAGCGGGTCTCGGAGACCCAGTGAACCGATTCCAGCTGTTGCGTGGAGACGAAAGTCTGCGCACGCGAAAATAAACCCATCAGCTGCACGTACACGTTCGCCAAAACCACCAAAGACATAAACAACAATCAGAACGAGCGGTACCGGCTCTTGATTCATTCGTAAGCAATGCCCCACTTACGCTACCGTCCATAAGTATCCGTAACCCGCTAACAAGATCCATTAATGTTACGATAAATACTTGAAGCAAACGTTACGGATATTTTTTGTCTTTTTGATACATTTTAGGCACCGACTGCTAAGGTCATGGTGGTCGAGGATCTACTGTTGAAGGTGGGTTTCGAACCACCAGAGCTACAATATACATATTACAAAGAAAAAATAAAAGCGATGGGCGGGATTCGAACCCGGGTCGACCGCGCGGAAGTCCGAGCTTCTATCCACTACACCACCGGAGCTCTACGGATATTCTTCTCAATTTGTTTGTTACATGTAGCTCGTGTTGTTCGGTAATGGCATGTAATTTGCGAAATGATCGCGATGAACCGATGAGGGACATTATACTCGTAGGATATTCTCGGTGATATCCGCAAACACGTGGGTGTCCGGAGACTTCTGGATGGCAGTGTATGTTGGTCCGTAGTTAAGCATGTGTACCCCGATTGTTTTGTAAGCGTGCACTTCGTACTGCAGTAGAGTATTTGTGCGTACATGGACGTGTGGAGGGAAATAAATATATAGCAGTGACATGGAGACTCACCTGCTGAGCTCCTGGCGTGGCTTTGTTCCATAGAACCATCAGACCTCTGTTATATCCTATCAAAATGTTGTCCGGGTGACCTGGTTGCTCCGCTATGGCTTCGACCGCTCCGGGATTTTTCTTGTAGTCCTCTGGGACGCTTGTTTATGGAATACAAATTTGTCGATTATTTTTAAGTAAGCGCCGGCTCGGACGTATATTTCTTCGTTCCTTAGAAACCGCTTATTTTTGAACGTCGACATTGCATTCGATATTGTTCTTTATCTTGTTGTTTATCTTCTTTGATAAAATGCACTAGGATATAAAAATATGTAAGTGAACTCCAAGATATTTTCCGAATTCTCGATATTAAATATTGCGTAACTTGTCATTTCGGAGATGGGGAATAATAAAACACGTATAATAATCCTCCATTCAATACAAAGCCGTTATCTTTTTGGGTTTACATGGTATTACAAAAGAATGTGGTAAACAACATCTTGAAAACGATGTAAAGTAGAAACACGATCTTTAAGAAATTAATCGAACAAAATCTCCGCGTTTTACGTTGGCACTGCTTCTACACATCGATGTATCGATAATACGGCTGCTTTATATCGACTAGACGGTAAAGAAAATTAATGATTTTTCTCAACTACATACTTCTGCATTACGACATCTTGGTAGATTATGTTGTCAGGCATCAGAAACGTTTTGAGGTTTAGAAGATAGATGTTACCGCCTTCTGTTCCTAGCAGAAGATGCTCGCCGGACGATTCTAAACACATCGCGGATATTTTCTTCAGTTTGCCTTCTAGCGACAAAGATTTGGTCTCCACGACAGAACTCTCGTTGATCTCCCACAGATGAAGGGAATTGTCGTCGCATAAGGACACCACACGCCCCTACCATTAAAGAACATCTTTATTAGTCGTGCATTGTTCGCGTATTTTTACCCCTCCTATTAAACTGCTCCAGTTTTCATTATAAAAAAATTAAGCGCAGGGGAGCAACATGATCTAGGGATGTGCAATTAATTTCTCAAATAAATGCCCAATCTAGTTCCACAATACGCATGCGCAAACTTGAATTAGGACGAAAAGAAAATGGTGAATCGAGTTTCTTAAGAATTTTCATTCTGATAATTTAAATCTGTCCGCAGGAGCGTACTTAAGCGTACAAAGTCTCATTCGATGATTGTCTAGATGAAAATGAATGTGTCCTTTATGATAAATCTTTCAGTGGTACAATCATGATTGCACGCCACTTGTTTTCGCAATTCCATCATTTCTCACAAGGCAACTCCCGCGTTCTTTTTCCTCGGCGGCTATTATTCGCATTAGGTAAGGTGAAAACTCGCAGAAAACGTAAAAGTTAGGCAAGTTTACATATCCCTCCATTTTTACTTCCACGACGTTTCTATGGATCGAACGTGAATGTAATATTGCATTAGAGTTTCGCAAATTGATAGTACATTCCGAATAACGTAACAAACAGAATAGCGCCGTCTATATAAATTCAAGTTCTCGTACTCTCACTTTTCTTCCTAAAGTTTTCTTCCTAATCATTTCGCTTAATTATAAATCCTACGTACTTTTTATTATTAACATTCTGCTTTATTACATCATCAATTAGACTTGTTTGTTACTCAAACGCCATTTGTTAGATGTAAGTTATAATTATTCCTCGCTTTATCCGTAGACGTACATGTTAACAACATGCGAGTTGCGATGGAATTATGTTTGCAAGTGTCATCGTTTTCTACCTTATTATCGTAAGCTAATTCGTATCCTCGAATGTTATCACAATAAAGGTAAGCTATTTCTGGTTTAAATGAAATTGTAATAAATCGCTTCTTAACGTTTAAATTTTCTTGAGAGACATACGTTTAAGCAATACTGCTGTACACGAAGCTTCGTCCATCGCAATTTTTGTATATGAGCTCTCTTAAAATGTATGAGCTATAAATAATGTATGCAAAATCGTGTATGTCGAATATGCATTGCGCGCCTACATTTGTAACTTTTGCATACAAAGATAATTATTGGAAAATCGAGTAAAAAGAATGGAGATACAAAGTTCGATGAGCGTTCACTGTTAGATCACAATCGTAGACCAGCTCCTATCTTATCGGCTTAAGGATTCGCTTGAAAAGTTATCGCGATAACGAACGTTCGTGCTTCCAACGTCGCGCAAGCAATGTAACGCGGAGGCTCGATACAATTTAAAAATGAGTGCGCCACGCCTCGATTTCATAAAAAAGAAATGTCGTCTATACGTGAAAGCTGAATCAGATTACAGAGTCACGGAATATTTTTGAATTCTCTAGCATTTATATCCAAAGCGCTGACTCATCGTTGTTAAATCCAAAAACACTACGTGCATTAAACTTTAATGCCCTCACCATGTAAACAAATTTCCAGCCAAATATATTTTCCGCGTAATCATCATAAAGGGTAATTATAAACTGGCTCGGAGCGAGTTATCCTGAAAATCCTTGTTAACTCGTAACGGTATAATCCAATTCTTCGTCACTTTCATTCCAATTACACAACACTTTTTCCTATTACTCTCTCTCTACTTTTACTGCCTCGTTAATTAATCCTACTCAAAAGCCTTCTCCGGCTGGCAAAGTACATATGCATATATGCATGCCGTTGTTCGCACACGTATTCGGCATAGCCTTCGGCCGTGCCTTTTCTTGCTTCCCTCGACTAAAATCGCGACCCCTAATAGCCGGAAGATAATCATGCTCGATGCTCGTAAAAAGTCATCGCCATTTTTCCACGTAATTACGGTGATTCGCAAGGCAGTCTGCGCCTTCGAACATTGAGACACGGCGTTAAGACGAATGTTCCACATAGAACGATATTTGGATATATTCGTTACCAGCAATATTGTCAAACTCCTGCATTACTTTGTCGTACAAACGTGCATTGTGCGTGTCGCGCGCGGTTATGCAACTCACCAACAGCCATATAAGCGGAACAAGGTGTCGTATTACCCGTGCAACGAGTGTGGCTCGCAGACAACTACCTATAACTTAGCATCTCGACAATTTTTACGAAACCTCCATACGCATATGAAAAAACACTGGTCGGTGGAAATTTACCATATCAGGAATTACATTTGCGAACGCTCAAAATCTGATCTATCCGTGAGAAAAATCGAACGCGTGTACGCAAGACGCATTCTTGTACGTAACATGTTAATACGCAATACTATGGCGAAAGAAGGTACTTTTTAAGTTGATTTCAAAATTCAACGGAGAGATATAAGTGGTACTTAATACTATATATTTTTTGAACGATATTCTAATCACATACGGCACATCGTCTTATTAATTATGCCGTAACTGTTATGGAGGCTAATGGTAATGACACGATATTACTCACCTCATTTGGCAGGGCGATAATCTTCGTGACCGCATTCTCACCGCTTTCTATAGAATGCTGTCCATAAAATTCAACCCCAGGCCTTCCAAATCTGTGATGACGTGCGAGTTAAGGAAATGAAAGAAGTTTTGATATTAAGAGCGTTCTCGTAAGTAGCATTTCAGTTCGGTAAGGATCGCGGTACGCCTGCTAGAACGAAAGAACAAGTCGGTCTTATTTCGAAATGACCGACTTAATGCGCTGACAAGAGGAATCGTGCTTGGAGAATAAACTTCCAAAATGTGCACACATCTCCGTTATCTGATAATTCCACACCGCGTACTTTGTAATTTACTCCAGACAATAGAATAGAATATGTTCAAAATCATTCAAAATCGATCATATAAAATATCATCTCTTAGACTTATACGGGTGGAAAGGTACGAAACATCAGAAGGGAAATAATAAACGATGCAAGTACGCGCACTGGGTTAATAACAGTCGCGAACAAATGGTGTAGAATTGAAGGTGTGCAGAAGAGATTTATGCAGGCAACGATTAATGTTGCACGGAAGAAGTTTTCCGTGAGTGCGCGTTTTAGTGGCGGGTGAGAATTTTCATCGCGAGCCGCGGCAAAGGTATTCCACGTACGTTGTGAAATAGTAATGATCGTCTTGTGATTACGTAGTCCTTGGAACATCTGCTATCGGTGCGCGCACATTGTTACTTCAATAAAGTAACGTATCATTGAGATGTCCGCTGACGTGTTGGGGAGCTAATTAAAAACCCGCACGCTTACCATTCTTGTCGGCATAATAACGCACCCGTACGAAATGTCACTTTATTGTCAAGCCTCTATACCAATGTTCCACGTGCATCTGGTAAATTGATCACGCCCAAAAAAGCGGCGACAAAGTGTATTCGGAATGTACGCTATTGTCGAATAGTGTTCGATACTCGGGCTCACGTGTTCTCATGTTGGATCGATAATTCGACGGGTGAAAATGAGGTAATAAACTGGAACAGAGGAACGCAGCGGCATATAGACCCGTGTATTTTAGCCGCAGAAACAACAGCTAAATTTTCCATTTGTACTTTGCGTCCCACCGATATCACATTGTGCACTTTGCATTAATCGATATAATTGGTCTGGCTTGCGTTTAGGATGGCGGTTGAAAAGGGAAAAAAAAGAAAAAAAAACTGGAGCGCTCCCATTAATCCGCTAAGACCCTCTCCTGCCCTGCAACACAATTTGCGGCGGACATTTTTAGGCAAAGTCAATGTGCCGATCGATAAGAAAAGGCAAGTGCATAATTTAACGGTAATACACCCGCCCACTTTCCGAGAATGTTTTGATGTTTCTTTAATGGTATACGCCCAGCTATAACTAAGGCCCGTAAAGGCGCGGTTACGTCCACATTTTTTTTCGTTCTCGCGAACCATTGCAACGATATCGATTCGATCAAAAGCTTGACTGGCGATAACGGTAAGCGAATAAAACCAAAAAACCATTGGTTCTCTAGGAAATCTCGGTACGGACGAGGCGTAAAAGCGATACGCCGATGACCGATAAATAGGTTAGAATAGTCCGAATATGATAAATAAATAAAGGTACCTTTCCTCGGCCAAAGCGGAGGCTAGCAAAGATTCGGCCATAGGGAATTGGATCGAGCTAAGGATCACGGATCGTTCGTTCTAAAATTAGTATCACCGTGAAACTGGCCGAAGTCAATCATGCTCTCCATTCCTATCGCCTGCGCGGGAATGAAAATTTTCGAGGATTTATCGACGAATACGAACGTCATTGGACTCTGCCGTCGCCGCGGGACCAGATTATAAATACCAAAGAAAAAAAAAAAGAAAGGGAGAGAAACGGGTAGAGAGGTAGGCAGGAGGCAAGAAGGAGCAAGAAAAGCAAGAAAAGCAAAAGGATACACCTTGATGGCGCCGGATGCCGTACCGATGATCATCAGCCGCAAACTCGGATCCCAGGCGAGAGCCGTCGGTTTGTTTGGGAAACCATGCTGAACGGTCTAGAAGGAACGTTGTAAAGATTATTAACAAAATCGGCAGGTGTGCGAGTAAATCCTTGCCCGCTTACACGGAAATAGTCCGTGGCTTCTGAAACGTTAGTCAGTAATGAAGTGGAATATATTTGCTCCGGGAATTACCGTAGAATTAATGGCCGGCAGAGATCGTGTACGCAAGACATCGGGAAAGAACGATGCATCACAACTGAGACTGCATTCGCGTACGAAGACGTTCAAGAATCCTACCGTGTATTTCAAAATGCATTTACTTTCATCGCGTTATCCTGATTTCGTATGGATTCGAAGAAAATTTATTCTATGTAAATCGTCTCCCGTCTCGGAGCACGTTTTCCTTACAATGGCGCTTATTTTACTTAACCTGCCGTTATATTATATTCGTTATACGTTCACATTATTATTTCAATCGTTTTACTCGAATAGAATCTGATGGAGAAAACATCAATTACAACGCACGGCCTTTAGTGGCCGTCAGCGGTACGAGTTCGAGCAATGGCACAGTGAGTAAACGAGATACGATTCTGCCGATGAGGCCGTTTCGATATACATATTGTTTCGATATATTAAAAAGTAAATGAAACGCGAAGAGACACATATTTCAACCTACAGATTGCTTCCTGAAGGACGATTATAATTGAAAGTAATTGTGGACCAATTGTTTAATAGTGAACGATTATAGTCGCCATTAGCCAAAGAACTCATTAACCACTAGCTTTTCTCATCTTCTGCATTACGAAAGCCATTATAAACATAATTAGCTCTAATCGGAGGACTAACTGTTTTGACGAGTGTTAAAACCGTGCCCGCGCCACGATCGATTTTTGAGTGAAAGCTACGTGAATTAGTCATCGCGAGGCACGGGATGAGTCAGATTTCGGCAATACCCGTTAATCGAGCATGCTTATCGAGCATTCGTATCGTACGCGCGAGCATATGACACGAGCAGACGGGGCATGCCGGCGAAAAAAAAAGCACACGAACAAACTGCTTTAATTAAAACTCAAGTGACGCCGATTAAATACCGTAGTTGCGCGGGGTCGAGAATAGAGACGAATATCACCGCCCACGCAGCTTCGAATCGCCCAGTTTCCACGACTACTTAATCCGATAAAACACGTCAATTGTCGAGGAAAACCGTTAAAGCAAGGCTTGACGCACGTACGCAGAATGAGCCTACGTTAAACCGTCGTCGTCTAATTTGCACTTCGATCATCTCGATGCGTAAAGGATAAAGGAACAGATCCAGTTTCCTGCCAAGATTCTCCCAAATCGTGATCATCGTTCGCTGGAATCGCGATTCCAGATCTTCGCGCGCCATGTACAGCCAGCACCGCGCCGATTGGAAAGACCCGATACGCAATCGAACCGTGTTCCTTCGTGCAAAAATACGCGATAACGGTACGGTACGTAAGTTCCGAGTGAAAAACGGGAAAGAAACTGTACCGCACCGAGCGAGGATGGCAGGTGGTGGCGGTGCGGCATAGCCCCGGGTTCTACGCGAAGGCATTTTCTACCTGAAAACACCGGGAAGGCTCCGTCGTCGCTTTTCGAAGGCTGCGAGAAGGATTTAGAGTCGAGCGGCAATATCGATTTGGCGCGCGTTTGCGTCCATGCAATTGCAAAGTACAGCCGGTCCAAGGGACCTTGGCCCAGGTAATTTCCATGAGAAAGGGTGTCACTGCCTCTAAGTTCCTCGGGGACTGATCGCGAGAATTAAGGTAAGAAGGTGCAGACGCACGAGCCGCGGGCTCCTAACAAAGGGGCATGTGTCTGCGCGTGTACGTGCGCCATCAGAATCTAACGGTACAGGTCTTGCGCGTATATTAAAGCAAACGGAGGAAAGAAAAAAAAAGGAGGGCAGGGTTCTTATCGGACTTTTGTTTGCGCCCAGGGCCGATAAAATCTCTTTTCCTATCTACTTCCCCGAATAGCAGGGAATTTGAAACGCGCCACGATTTCGAGGAACCGTCCCTCTTCGCTTCTAAATCTAGGTACATACACAGTCTGGGCCCATCGAGACGGTTCATCTCACTTTTTTTTTTACCTTAATCCCTCCTTTCACCCACCGTACGTTAACGCGAAGGTCGATAATCAGCCAGAAGATTCTCCTGACCGTACATCGATCCCAATAATACCTTACACGCCTTGCAAACCGAGGATTCTTAAAGTATATCGCGAAACTCGACATAGAGCGGTTACAATTGACGCTCCGTCGGTTTCAAACGCCGGCAATATCTTCGTAGGGATTCAAAGTCTGCGACATCGGGCAGATGCGCGAGATTAAAACCACCGGCTGTTTTGAGGAATTCCCCCCTCGTAGACGATGGATAAGGCGACAATTGGATTCATTCCTAATGCTTCTCCCTCGCGCCTTTGAGCCAGGGATAAAAATCGTATCCGTCCGCGACTCGATCGATGGCACGGTGACCCTGTTCGCGTTTTCGCAATCCGTGTCGTCAAACTTGGGATCCACGAGGCAGGGAATTAAATCACGATAAGGTTTCGCGCGTATGCATGCAACGGCGACGGCGATGACAGCGAGAGGCAAGGCAAAACCTGAGGAGGTAATGCACGTCCACGATAATCCTGAATTCGCGCCGAAGAGTTTCTGTCTTCTAGACGTTCGGTATCGATTACGCTCTGCTATCGACCTGTTGATTCCGCCGTCCGTTATTCTTAATGCTAGAACCACCGGTCGGTATCCTGATATATATATCTAAATATGATAGAAGTATCTAGAAATAGAAAGGGAAGGAACGAGGAAAGCAAATGTATCTGTGCGATTATTCGCGTGTTACGATAAAACAGAGAGATTATTTTGGAAATACGTTGTCGTGAATTTAGACATTTTTTTGAAAAAGAATTGAGATGGGTTATTTTGATCCCCTTGCTGGTTTTAATTTTAACGGTCGGAGAACAGGATAAGCAGATCTATATATTATGCACTACATTCGGCTAAGCACGTAAATTTACCTTCTTGAAAAACAAACGAGCGTGCAATATGCGCTCTTCGTTCCTTAAACTTTATGCTCTCCGTGTATTACGCTTTAATAATGTGATTAGTATTACTTTATCTTTACATTATATCCAGAAGATGTTTTTTTTTGAACGTATATTTTTGGACCGACGACCGCGGAAATACCCAACGCTAGAAAGGCCTCGATAAAATATCATAAATCGACGAGATATATCTGCATCTGTTGTGAAGTATCGAGTTGTAAAGAATATTTTTAAAAATATCGTACTTTAAGCCATTATTAATTATTGGGTGTACATCATTTCTGTGAATTTATTCCACAATGATGGATCATCTAATAAAGCTATGATGTTTAAAAGAAAATCCATATGGTTTCATTGAAATACCTGAAAAATACCTGGAGGCGATTCAAGGGGCAAATAAACCATCCTTTAAGCGTTAAAGTATAACCGGCATTCGATACGAGAAATATATAACCGCGATCTCCCTGCGCATACATTTCATAAAATACCTTGGGGATCTCTGAAATTGATCACAGAATGCATAACGCCGGATTGTGAACGGTTCTAGGCATCAAGTTACTTGCATTTTTCACGTTCGGCTCTACGTGAATCACACTCGATACTCTGTAAAACGTACACGCTTCCGCGGATCTTGACAATCTATAGCCGCGGCAAATATACAATTCTGATGACTAGTGAGACTATCAGAGCTATCTTCTTTACACAGGGTATGGCATTCATACATTTTTTACGTTGGCTAAGCGATTGCAACGATCAGCGAATCGTACACACCGTGCGGTTTATCGTTTCGCGATAAAGATCGCAATCGCCGATCCTAGCGTGCATGATTACTTCTAATGTACACGAAACCTTGTAAACCAGATTGTAAAATTCTTCAAACCTCTCGTTTTCTTTTTTGTAACATATATCGAGAATAATCGCGAGCCGAAGAATATGGGCAAAAAGGGAGGAAAAGGACAATGAGGGACGAGGTTCGAGCAAGGGAGACATTATGCTGAGATATTTCCGGTAAAATTAATCGGTCAAGCCCGTTGCACGATAGGACAATCGTGTCGGATCGTCCGTGGAGGATAGCGACCGGGGGTTTTGCCGGTCGGCGGGCGTGGGCGAGAAACGTTGATGAGGTCTTACCTTTCGAAAGGCGAAAAGATCCTTCTGCAGTTTCTGCCGTTCGGCCGTAGGTTGTTGGCCCTTCCCTCTGATAAACTTCAACATCTCCGCTGCTCTCTGAACGAGCCGTAACGTGCGACACGTTCGGTAAATACGGTTATTCTCTCTTAGGCACGACGACTTATCACTCCCGTGACGGAGCCCTCGGTTACCGCGTACGTCTCGTAATTAAAACATTCTTGAATGAACGGTAAAACACGCGCGCTAACCGTAATGCGTATTTCGTCAATGTATTTGGCCGCACACGTCAGTCCCTGTTTTTCACGCTGTATCCTCCTCTTCCTTTCTCTCCTTCCTTCTTTCTCTCTATCTCTCACTCTCTTCCTCTCTTTCCCACGTTCTATCCCTTTCACTCACTCACCGAAAACCAGTGTGCCTGACCGATGTGTCAGCCGCCCCGCGTTTTTGGCCGATGCCCCGCAAAACTCGGTGCCGCCGGTCACGAAAGTACTCCAGGACGATATATCGAAGAGTAGCCTGGCGTATCGCCCACGTTACGGCGCAGAGGAAAGCGTAAAACCATTGAAATACTCGAAGACAGAGGCGTGAAGTCACTCCACGTCTGTCGCTCGCGTCTCTCGTGTCTGTCGCCGTCGCGTCGGCTTTCCACCAATCACGGACTTCGGCTTTGTTCGGCCAAACACGGCCGAAACCGGCGGCACTCGACTGTGTTCGCATGGGGAGCCAGTCGGACGCGCCCGAACGAACAATGACCTCGATCATTGTTGCCAACCTCACTGACGGAATACCCACTTTCACCCGATCGTAACCCGTTAGGGCTGAAAAAAGTAATGTTCCTGCGCTAATGCGTGTTAGGTTTGTAACCAATCTAAATTTACCCTCTTTATCTTTCTGAATACTGTAGAAAGTTTATTTGTGGTAGAATTACATTGTACACAGATCGACCGAACAGAGTTTACGTATAAAGATGTAATGCACGAGTAAATTGGTCAAAATTCCGATACGCGTTTTCATTTATATGCTGCGAATGTAAGTTTTATTGCGATTTAAAAGTATGCCACTTATGGATGGAAAAACCGACATAAGAAAAGCTATAAAAGATGTTTGTTTTAAACTGATATTCATTTATACACATATTCTAAGCATGTTCCAGGAAGTCACGCGCGAAAGTTTGAACAATTTCCTGCCTAGCATTTCCTTCTATATGTATGTAAGAAATACCATTACTGTTATTATGTATGATATGTTCTTTATTCGTTGTATACTACATTTATGTTATGATAAGAATTTTCTTATCGTTCCTCTATTAATATCGGATACTTTAAATTGAAATATATTAAATAATTTTATTACAATATAAAAATAGTTATGAAAAATCATGTAACAATAATTTAGATACATTCCCTTTTTACACATACACGGTAAATGGGTAAAGGTAATAATTTAAATATATTGTATGTGTTGAATTAAAATTGCACAGATAAAACAGAAACATTAATATATACATTAATTATCCTATCTGCAATTCTATATGCGATCTGTATTTTATGTTTCTCATGCATATGTCTTTCTTATATACACAAAATATATTTTAATAATATACATTTATCACATATTCTTACAATATCTTTGTTTCCCACCATTCTTCTATGTTAAAGCTATTTCTTTTAAGTACATTATTTTGAGAAAGCATTAAAATTATTGATTAACAGTTCTTTGCATAAATCTTTACATAGAACATAAACATTAATATTATAATATTATTCATAAACTACCCAGTTTCCATATTTTCTTACTTATCTACTTAAAAATCAAAGTGTCATAAAAATGTCATGATAGGATAATCAAAGTTTAATAATTTTTATTACTATACACTTGTACCCTCCTAATTTTCTAATCGCACCATTGGTGATAAAAAATCATTATCTTTTATGCATAATCAAATATTGATATGCAAGTAAGATGTCACAAAAATTCTTAATATCTTATTAATATTCTTTATGGCACTTATGTCTATATTACTGCAATTATCAGCTACTTTATGCCAAAATGATGGGAATGGACGTGGTATTAGATGTAAAATAGGTACACCTAAAAAGATAATTAGCTAATGAAGATGGGAAGTATAAAACAAAGGTAAATGGGGCTGACATTGAATACAAATTATTGTTACCTTTCGACATAAAAGGAAGGTGGTCATCTTCAACGTTTGAATTTATTGAATATGGCTGAAAATACATTTGCCCTGGTTTTTCATAGGAATACCTCTCAAACTTTCTCATACTAGCTAATTTTTTCTCTATGGCCACTAAAAACATGTACCAATCTGTAGTTTCACTAAAATAGTTATAAAATGTTGGATCCGATGCACCAATTAAATCTAAAAGTAACAGCATGTCCTACAACAGAAGATCAACCTTTTGTACCTCAAAGTAATTATTATGGCTATATTCTCTATTATAAAATTACCATTTTATCCAAATCTGATATAGAATGTTCTTGCTCATACGTATTATAATTAAGTTCCATTTTTTGTGCTAGGTGTTTTGCACCATATATGGAGTCATCTGGGCCCCACTCCTTAAATGCTTCTTCTCCATCAAAAAATAAAAGCATCAAGCTGACACTTCTCTAAATACATAAAAAAAAAACATGTTACTCTATGTTTGAAACCTATATTTGATTTTATGTCATTACTCACTAATTTTATAGACTGCAGGTAATCATTCATGACAGTGGCAAGATTAATCATTTGAGCACATGGCACAGCACTGTCTGTTGCACCCACAAAATTTCTTTCTCTAGTATATTTGGAATCGTAGTGGCAGGCTAATGTTAAATACCTTTCTGCATCTGGATTTAATTTTGCGATTATATTTTCAAACTGTAAATCTCCAAAAATTGGCGTGGGCGCCAGAAAAACATCTGATTCTACTGTCCAATTGAGATCTTTCATTTTCCTTTTGATGTACTGAAAACCAAATATGTTTAAAATATTAATAACCTGTTACAATGATGTATTTGGCAACAATGTGAAAGCATTATGTCAGACTGGGGTTTACATATTCAATATTTTGTTTGTAATTATCTTTTATCGCCATGCATAATCTTAATGTTTTACATGTCAGTTCGATGATCGAAATTGTTATTATTTTTCAAATGTTATTCGCTTAGTTTGCTGTTTACACTTACATTTTTTACTTTCGTATGCTCCGGAGTTCCCACAATTCTGACGACACATATGTTATCTAAAACTTCATTCAACTGAGTAATATTTTCTATCTGATTAAGTGTTTCAATTTGAACATCTGACAGTGGCATTGCCTTATGCTGAAACTATATTATAAAATACGTTATAACGTACTGTTATTATGATTGTTTTTAATAAATGAGTATTATCCGGTATTTTCAAAATAGATATATTAGAAGTATCGATTATTATGAGAAAAATTCATAGATCATGCAATGAATAAGGCTTACCTTGAGCAGCTTAAAGGAGCTTTGGTCCCAAACATTCTCTTTCGCTATACATTGCGCAATAATCGCGAGAAGACTTAGTAAATAATTATGGACGACCATTCTGCTGGAAGGGTCCGTGTGTAACTGTCACTTGTGAAAACAAGGAACCTCATGTCAAAGGCACGCCGCCATCTTGAACCGGCTACGCGCGTGACGGAAGGCAGAGATGCGGATCTTTATTAAAGTATTCAAGGACATATTATTCAGTTTTTTTTTGTTGCAATTAAATTCTGCATAACGGTACAATGGTGAGAAGCTCGTTATACCGGGCGCTAACCTAGCGGAATGACGACGTATAATTATACTTACACATTGTCAGAATAAAAAAGACAGTTACGCGACGTTTCTTTTTATAATGCTGCGATGTAAGAAATAAGAACGGTATAAACGTAATTTTTACAGTTAATAAAACTGATGTTGCATCGTGGATTAGGTAAGGAAATGCAGGAGGGAATCGTTCCGATTTAATTTATTTGCACAAAGGAGTGTATATATATATATACATATATATAT
>JBCFXI010001395.1:0-56704 GCA_038496175.1 Ampulex compressa | reverse complement strand
ATATGCTTATGGAACTATCAGCGGAGGAACCGGCAACAAACACACCCGAGAAATGGTTCGCTTAAAGATTCCGGCCCTAGTACGTACCGTGACTACTCGTACCAAGCCATCAAGACCCAGATGGCACTCTACCCTATCTGGAGGCCAAACCACCGGCTAGGGGAGGGAGAGAGGAAGCCAAGCAGTACCACCGCCACTACCACAATATTTGGTTGCAGATCCCTCCACTTAGTGCGCTGATGCAGTGTGTGCAAGTATTCTACACTCCACCTGACCCAAAAAATCTCTTGCATGTGTCTAACCATATTCTACCGTGTCAGACTATCCACGCAATGGTCCAAAACTGAGCACTCTAGAGCCACTAGAAGTGGTCCGCCAACCAGGAAGTCCTGGGAGAGAGCATATCGCACTCATCTGGGGAATCCACTAAGGACGCAATAGGACTCGAATTACAGACACGTCTCAACCAAACACAGAAGAGTGATCAGCTTCTCGAAGATGAGGGTGGAATTCCCAATCACCCTTGTGAGGTAGTACTTGACTCTATGCACCACTGCTTCCCAAATACCCCAAAAGAGGGGAGCCAGCGGTGATGTAAACTTACACTGGATGCCCATACCAGAAAGGAACACTTGAAAACACTCATTCCTATGAGCCCTGCGGATCATCGTGTGAAGCTCTATCGTGGCGCCCTAGATGGTAGTGCCATTGTCACTCAACATGACGGACGACAAACCGCTTCTTGGCATAAAACGCTTGACAGCCGGCCAGAAACCTCTCCTGGAGTAGTCTGACACCAGCTCCAAGTGTACACCCCATGTCGCTATAGACACGAATAATGCCAAATAGGCTTTTGTCAGCTAGTAGTAAGGCTCAAAACTGGGCTCGCATACTCTATACCCGTGTGGGAGAAGGGACTCAATAAAGATACCCGTCCCGCAGGAAACTCCCCCATCAGCTGCCCCGGCACAGAATCCTGGTACCTCGCATACTCGGCGCAACCATGTATTAATTTGCACATTGTACTACGTGCGCCGAGAATCCAGTAATCGCGGCGGAGTACGGCCAAGGACAACTAAACACTCCTGTGGAAAGACATGATATAAGCGTCCCGCATTAACAAGGTAGAGATTCTGCCTCTCATGAGGACTACTGGTATGCGTGCTGCCATTGGTAACGCAGTCTGCGCCAACCTACCTCGCACCACTAACAACCCCCGTACCTCGAGTTCGACGTTCAGTTTACGCAGCTGACTGCCTCGGGCGAGGAAGCAATTGTCCTCTAGAGCACTCAATTCTACAGAGAAGGTCTCTTGCCGCGCCTGTCGCAACCAGAAAAAGGCGCTCGCGCCATCTGTGAGACCAAGCAACTTCATCGAGAGACTTTCATCTGGCAAAATCGGCGACCTTGCACAGAACAGCGATCCTCAGGAGCCGATGTTATGAAGAATACTTTTCAACTAACAACTGCAAAGGCATCGAAGCGTGGTGTAGGTGACCGAATGACAAAGGTGCTCACCGGGCATGGATGTTCTGATGTGTACCTGTATTGGATCAAGAAAGAACGAAGGAGGCAGTATCATTACTGCCAAGATGCACAGGCACGACGCAGCACACGCTAAATTATTGCTGAGCATGGGTAAACTTGCGCCATGTCCTGCAAAGCGAAGTAGAACGGGACATCTTGCTGCCGACAGTCGTAAACGCGATGCTAACCAGCGAAAGGTCCTGGTACACTGTAGCCTCCTTCTGTGCGCAAGTGATGCTGCAGAAGGAGGCCACAGAGCTAGACTTTGAGCGCGCAGACTCGTGGCGCAGAGGAACGAGTGGGGATCGAGGGGGACAGAAGCGCCCTCCGTCGCCCCGGCAAGCTGATTTTTAGCAAAGTAGTGCGACAGACGCCACACTGTGGCGCCCATTGTACTACTCACACCACTGTAAGGTGCAAGCTTTGAGGCCGCGCCTCCAGTTCTATCGACGGAGTATCACCGTCCTTAACCACCGGCCACTCTGAAGACGGGCTGGACAGCCATGCGAGACCTTTCTACCACAAGGGGTGATTCCTCAGCTTCTTAGCCAACATACAGCTGCTTGCATTATCAGCCGAATTGTCAACACCCGAAATATGGCGCCAAAGAGAGGCAAGGAGCCACTCCTGAATTTCCGCCACACGATTGACCATGACGGTCCAACTAAACGGGTAGCATATGAACCATGCTAATACCACCTGCGAATCTTTCCAGGCCCGACACAGTGTCACGTTCAGCCCAAAATATATAGCTACTACCTGCATAAGGCGAGCGAGGAGCGATGCGGCGCAGAATTTCAGGCAAGGACTACTGACCGTTCTCAATGGTACCACTCGACTCTTGGAAGATAGCAAGGCCTCTCGTATGCCTGCATCTTTCCTGAGAACTCGTATATAGACTACCGCAGCGCATGTCGTACTAGAGGCACCGGAGAAACTCCGCAGCTCCAAGGACAGGTGGTAAACTGACCCCACCCATCGCCATATCTTAATTTTGTTCAAAACCGATAGCTCCTCACAAAACGACGCCCAACACCTTTCTACCTACTCTGAATGACCCAGAGATCCTGAATTAAGATCTTTCCCTAATCAAGAATGGTGTTAACCACCCTATCAGCTCATAGAGACGGGCGATCCGAGGCATTACTTATCGTCGAGAACGCATTCAAGATCAGTGACCAAGCAACTCCTAGGACGTGTATGTGCTCTACAGATGCGCCCCCACAGAGTGTGACGACTCTAGACTGAGTTTGGCTTCGTGGTTGCACGACCATTTGTGCAACGTGAGACCAGCTGTGGACAACAGTGCAATGCGTGCGTGCACGAGTGCTAATACATTATTGACCATATCTGCCCCGAAAAATAGGTCATCCACATAAAACTTGTGCAGCAATAACACAAGTGGCCCAGAAAAGGTGACATCCTCAAGATGATCATTCAAGGAAGTGCTATCAGAAGTGCGACCGCACGCATTGAAAACTATGCGCACCTTGAGACGCCAGGGATCATCCTTAACTACTGGGTAGTGGAGCAAGTACACCGGCTAAACCGAATCAGTGTGTGCGGGGGGGGGGCAGAACGCACATATTCCCTAACGAGAGGTATTCCTCCATGAATGCAATATACTTCTCTGTCAACGCGGAGGTGTGCCCAGACGACGCAAGGTATGGTCCAACATCGACCAAACTGTCCCATACTTTCCAATCACCAGAGGGGCCGAAAGGTGAAATAGCAATCTAATCCGATACCTGCCACCAGGACGACGGGAGTGTGTGCGCGCAAAGTGGTTCTCCACCCACTGCTCCTCTTCCGAGAGGGGCACTGATTTTACACTTACCTAATCGAGCTGCAAGATCCGTGGCAACTCGAAATTGATATCCTCTTGCTAGGAGTCCGTGCCTGTGCGGTTACGCAATGAGACTGTACCCGACATGCCTCGTCCTTGAGCTTCCTCAAGCCCAAAAGACCCGAAACTACCCACCTCCTGTAGTAGCGCTCCTGGTGTAGCGGCGACAGGATAAAGCAAGAGGTGGTGCCTATCCCGCACTGCTTACACTGGGGCCGGTTAACTCACGAGCCTGGTGTCCGGTGCACAAACACTTGAAGCACAGCCGTTGCTGCGAGACATGATTGCGCCTACAGGGAATTCCCAGCTTCCAGAAAGCTCTGTAGGAAGACAGGTCGGAATGCCCGACCAAACAGACACACCGCTGTGCCCGCACCTGGACAGTGTGAGTTGTCGTCCGCCTGATGGATTGACACTTTGTCACTGTCACTGACCCTTCCAACAAAACAACATCCGCTCGAGGAGGATACCCGAAAGAAATTCTTGCAGTTGGCTGAAGGTTAGTAACTCTCGGTTCGGTCCCTGCTGAGCTTCGCATTCAATGCGAGTCTTGAATCACATTAAACGCCTATACATATGTGGGAATGGGAAAATAGTCCGGCGTGAGAATACATAAATATTCTGTAGATTATAAGAGCGTGGACCCACTGAAGAATGTTTGGGCTATAAGGCGACGACACAAGAGCAATATAGACAGTGCATGGTTTGGTTTTAAGTGAAGCGTGGTTTAAAGGAATGCACGTAGCCCAGAGCGTGAGAACATCTATGAACAAGAGGGGGTGCGTGCAAGGATGCTACGGAGGAAGGGCATGATTTGGAAGAGGGAGAATCTTAAGAGAATATATATGGGGCAGTCGAGAGAGAGTCGAGAATGAAGAGTCAGAGAGAACAGTAGGGTAGAGAAAGCAGTAGAGAACAGGGAGTTAAAAAGTACAGAGTAAAGAGTAAAGAGTAATGAGTAAAGAGTAAAGAGTAAAGAGTAAAGAGTTAGAGCATAGAATCGAAGTAGAGAGCAGAGCAGAGTTAGTATAGAGAAACATACATTGCGTAAACTGTATCTTAGTAATAGTAAAAAACTATCCATCTGTATCGACACAAGTCACTGGCGAAAAAATGCTCGCACTTAACCATTCATACAAAGAATAAAATCTTAATCAATTCCCCACACATATAATAGGGATCAAGTGCAAAACCAAAACATACTTGTACCCTCATGTATAATTCCTATACATGGTGAGCGAAATGTGAACCTTCTATTCATCAAAACCAAAGACCATGGACACAACATATTTAGTAAAAACCTTTAAACCTCTTTCTTCAGACCTACTGGACAAAAAGAATATTAAACACTTTTTTTAGATATATTTTCCCCTTTCTTTCTTGTTTCTTTTTAAACAAGAAAACAAAACTTCATAATTTTTTTTGTTTCTTTTCCTAAACAGATGTGTGAATTATTTTTCATTCATGGGAAAACTTAAGAAACGTGAAGTATACTGTGCTGTTACTAATAATACTCGTATAATATTTCCAAACCTGGAGTGACGGATAGAATCCCGAAGATGACGCCATGTACAATAAAGCAGACTAAAGAACCCGTATCAGTAGTCGTAGATGCACACTTTGAATCTTTCTTGGCGCCAGCCACAGGTGATAACGATGATGGAAATGGTAATAATGTTGCTGCCTATGATGAAAATACACCATCCATAAAGGAACAGGTGAAGAAGAATAAGAGAACACAGGTTTATCAAAAACACATTCCATTTAATATAAGTTATTATGTTCGCAACACACATCACTTGCACAAATCACGCTATACTTGAAATCACAGTTTAGACTATGACGAATAAAATAAACCATAGAAGAGCAAAATGTGTATAATACTGCCATTAATTGCCATATTTGCAAAAAGCTTTTTCGACTGGCCAAAAAAGTGTTCGTAATCCTTGCTACGTAAAAAGTTAAAGTCGTGCACTCACACATTATGTGTATAATTTAAATTATAGAACGCATTGAATAATATCAACATTTTTCCATAATTTCTCTAAATATAATACCCATTTTATCATCAAAGGAATAGCAAGAATATTTTCTCAGGCCATTAATGTTGTGACGGTACTTGCGGATGGGGGATATCCGTTACCCTGACCAATTTAGTGAGTGGAGGTCAGCGTGTGCCTTCCAACCGAACTTGTTCGTTCCGGACTGTCTCCACAGGCAACGGGCACTCTAAATCTCGTCCATGGTGGCTCAGGTTTCTGAACACGTAGTTTGGTTATACCGACTCGACCTTCTGCTACCGTCCTGTCGGAACAGCGAAACACCTTGAGACCATCCGCTAGTCGTAGTCTTACCTAGTCGTAGTACGACCTAATGTAGTACCGTCTGTGTAATACCGTCACCCAGGTTAGTCCGCTTACCACCTTGTAACGCCTAACCTAGTCTAGTACCGCTTAGTTTAGTATCGTCTAGCCTAGTACAGTGTAATCTAATACCGCCTAGTTCATAACACCGCCTAGAGTAGTATCACTATTTATACATACGTAGAATAAAACCTAATCGAATATATATATCAATCCTACCACTCATCCATTCAGGACGAATCGGCTACCTTCCTACCGCATGTCGACATTATTTCTCATACAGAAATACCATCACAACGATCTAACTATTATTAAGGAATTATATATTTCAGTCATCGAATATGATGATAAATTTAAGATGCAATTGCAATTTTTTGATGCATTTTCATTTTTATCATCATATTTAGGTAATCTTTCATCATACATGGGAAAAGAAGAATTAACGATATCTAAATTGCAGTTATATTTGCACAGAATTTGCACAGTAATTTTGCACAAAAAAATATGGAAAATGTTTCAGATTAGAAATTTGGGTGAATATGGTAATCTTTATTTAAAAACCAATGTTCTAATGCTTGCAGACGTTCTTGAAAATTTTCGTAAGCGTTGTATGCTAAGCTACGACCTTGATCCTGCACATTATTATACTCTATTGAATTTTACCTGGAATGCAATGTTAAATTGTACGAATGTAAAATTGGAACTTGACGGATATGGATATATTTTTATTGATTCAGAGGGGAATGCATGGGAGACTTAGTTAATATTCACACAAATATGCTTGGGTTAGTAATAAGTACATAGGAACGTATGATGGATCTAAAACGGTCAGCTATTTAATGTACTAAGATATAGATAATTTTTATGGTTAATGGGTTTCAATGAGTCAATATCTTCCAACACGCGGTTTTTGTTGGGTCGATGATATTAAACAATTTGATATAATGACCATTGGTGATGATTCACCAATAGGAAATATATTAAAGGTTGTTATTTCGTATCCAAGAGAATGACAAAATTTTCACGCTGAATTTCCTTTCTGTCCATTCCGCAAAATATGTGAGTCTAAAGAGTGTAAATTAATTTCCGACGTAGAAAATAAGAATTGATATGTAATACATTCCAGCACATTAAGGCAGTGTTCATCTCATTGTCTTGTATTAACACGTATATATCGTTACATAAATTTTAATCTCTGTGGCTCCACTCCTACATTGACTTTAATACACGTCTCCGTACAAGTGCAGCCAATGACTCTGAAAAGAATCTGTACAAACTAATGAGCAATGTATTTTCTGGAAAAATTATGGACAGCGTGCGTAAAAGTGTTGTTATAAAGGTAATCGCAAAGTGGTACGATTCATACGGTGCCAAGACAAGGATATTTTCTCCAAATTTCCATACTGGTATCATATTCTCTGAAGATCTGGTTGCAATTCAATTATGAAGATAACACATAAAAGTTGATGAACCAATTTATATGGTATTGCAGATTCAGGTATATCAAAAACGGAACTGCACGATTCCCATTATAATTGTACGAAAACGATATGTGCGGATAAATGTAAGTTATTGTATACTGATACAGATAATTTATTATGTAAAATATGAAGATATTATAGAGATATGAGCAACAAATTATCATTTCTCGACACGGGAGACTATAATGAAAATAACATTTATGGTATGTAATAGTAGTTGAATAATATTAAGTAATGGTAGTTAAAATAATACTATGGATGAGAGTTAATAAAAAAAATAAGCGGGGACGGATAACAACCGGGATATAAAGTTGGTCTCGCAAGGCACTTAATCTCAGGAACTGAGGTGTAATTGATGAGAGAAAAGAAGACGTACATGGAATTTTCAGGTGGAATTTTCATCTAACTGATCCTTTAGATAAAAAAATAGCACAACCTGCATTTGATTTATAGGAAACGTATACGCCATCAATTTTCATCTATTTATATATAATATAAATCTTAATATTCTTCCCCAGAAATGGTACAAAACAGGTATAAATTCACATGTATAAAGATGAGATGTGGTTTAAGAATAATGTCGGAATTCCCCTAAACGATGAATTAAGCCTTTCACATATTATTGCATGAAATTCGACATTCATTATGATTATCATTATACCGTTGATATTATTATATGCATATGTCGCAGTAAGATAATTTGAAAAAATTCATAAGGTAGACGATCAATTTACGGAGGATGTTAAAATTACAACACCTGCCCTGAATTGATCATCTACCTTAGGGACATTATCATACCCGGAAATTGAATAGCACCGATTTGCACATCACTGACATACTTGCGATTCAGAATTCGTGTGGAAAACTTGAACCAAATAAGAAAGAGAAAAAAGTCAATAAGGATTCTAGTGTTTCATTAAAGCAGAAAAAAACCATCATTTTGAAGCCCTCAATATAAAAATATAACGTTGAAAACATCGTTGTTGAAAATCTTACACCATCATCGATTAAATTCGTTTCCACCTTACAAAGTACTTTAACATTGAACTTTTGCGCACACAAAATCTGTAAACTCCTCCGTTGATTTCGCATATAATTCAACCGTGTAACTACCACATGTATTTGTCATTCGTAAACAAAGTAAGCCAGCACTTCTAAGAACAGATGTTTCCTTCGTTATTCGAAAATAATTCTTTTCAAGAATGGCCTGCACTGTAACTCGTGTACTCCTTCATATAAATGAGGGAAAACATACATTTAATATAGAGGTGGAAGAAAATTTTGTACTTTACCGAAACCTAATGTCCAATAACAATGTTAGGCTCCTGATAAATCTCATGTAAATAATGTTGAGCTCTAGGCTGGAGTGGTAAAGTCAAGAAATGTGATAGTACGGATAAAGTAAAGCCGTATAGGCGGGGGGTATCCAAAAGGAATCGAACTAATTTTTTGGTGGGCAGGTAGAGTTAACATTGCTCAGTTAGCAAATCGAGTGCCGTCGCTGAAAAAGGTAAGGACTAGTTTCGACAGAGTTTATAGTGACAACTGTTTTGTGCGATCGTCGTTTTTGCAATGATTGATTTTTGTAAACAACGTGCGGCCGTGAAATTCTGCTTTTTGCTCGGAAAAAATAGAACAGAAACTCTTGAAATTTAAAAAACGACGTGCAAGAACGATGCTATGGAGAAAACTCAAGTGTTTGAGAGGATTTCCCGTTTTAAAAATGGTGAAACGTCAATTGATGACAAATCTCGTTCTGGTTGTCCTTCCATAGCTCGAACGCATAATAATCTTGAAAAAATAAAAACGCATAAAAATAAGTAAAAAAAAAAAATAAATACATTCAGTTTCTTTTGGGTCCCCGCTTGTATGTGGGAATGTGAAAATAATACAGCGTGGGAATTAATAAATATTTTGAAAAGCATCGTTGCATACAAGCGAAGAAAAATTGTTTGCTTTATAAACTGGTGAAAGAAGAGCGATCGGGATAGAGTGCGTGATTTAGTTTTGGATGAAGCATGGTTTTGAGGAATCCACATGGACGATGGTTATGTGAATGTGTACCAATAAGAAGAGGTGCCTGCAAAGACCTTAAGGAAGAAAGGCGTACTGCAGAAGAGAACAGAGAATCACAGAAAACAAAGACACGGAGAATCGTAGAGAACGAAGAAAATCAGAGTGAAAGTAAAGAGCTAGAGTATAGAAAAAGAAATGATCTATATCGAAATTATAGCAATAAAGTATCTTTATTTATCAACACAAGTCGCAAGCATAAAAAATACTTAAACCCAACTATCACTTTTAAAACCCACATACGTGTAAGAATGTTAAACACGGTGACAATACGACTTACAAGAATTGCTGAGATTCTTTCGTATACATCTCATAAAGTCGCGTTTAGATTATTGTGAGAATGTGAAAATACTTCGGCATGAGAATGGATAAATATTTCAAAGATAAGATACTTAAGATAATTATAAGTGCTTGCGATCGAAGTAAAAATGTTTTGACTATAAGACGATGAAAAAACAGCGATTAGGACGGAGTGCGGGTTTAGTTTTCTGTGACGAATAATTCGAAGAATACACGTGGCCAATGGCTGTGTCACTGTGGACGAATGAGAGGGGGTGCGTGCAGAGGTATTAGAGAAGAGTCAGAGTCAGAGTACAGAGAGTCAAAATCAGAGAGCAAAGTCAGAGTCAAAGACAGAATCAAAGTCAGAGTCAGAGAGCAGAGTAAAGAGTCAGAGTTAGAAACAGAGTAAGGAACTAGAGTATATAATAAAATTGAGTAGGGACTAAGAATCTACCGTAGTAACATCAATAAAGTATCTTCACTTATTAACACAAGTCACTGACGACAGAATACTTGAATCCGACCACCCCCGTCAATCCCCACAGTATTGACATACGACACTCACTCTGTCAGAGAGAAGACACTGTTGTGTCGCACTGCCGCTGCTCGACTAGCGCGTGGTTCGGGTTCTAACCTGTGTCTGAGCATGCGCAGCATGGATAGAGGGGATATCCAGGCACCAGAAAAACTGTAGAGTTAACGCAAAATACGCATAATACATACTGTAAGTAATTTGCAGCACTTGCTGCTTTCTCGTCACAAAATAGACCCTAGAGCCCTATGCACCGCATTTAAACTTCGGAATATACTTATGTTTATTTTCATGTCTTTAAATTGCACCGGCATATTGATTATCTAACGGCAGGATATTCCATGGTGAATACTGTAGGGAAAATTCGAGAA
Source organism: Ampulex compressa (assembly GCA_038496175.1). Classification (NCBI taxonomy): domain Eukaryota; kingdom Metazoa; phylum Arthropoda; class Insecta; order Hymenoptera; family Ampulicidae; genus Ampulex; species Ampulex compressa. The sequence goes on along the minus strand of JBCFXI010001395.1, from coordinate 46,229 downwards.
AAATACAGCACCTCTGTAGTATCGATCGTCGAAGTAGACTGGAGCTTTTCCGCGGCTTTTAATTTTATTTACAATTCAACGCTCATGCGATGTCAAACTTTGCGGGAAAGCAGTATTACGCCATTCCCAGAATTCTCCTATCTTGCATTGGTCTCTGGCCGGAAGAAAACATAAAGATCATAAAAACACGATCGATTTTATCATTCGCGATACTCGTCGGAGGAGTGATTGCCTTGGTGCTGATTTTCTTCGATGATATAGTTTTGAATATTTTACTATATCTATATCATTACTCTGCATTATTTTGGTTATAAATTTTATATCTTTTGTATGTTCCTACAGTGAACTTCCAGCGTTGAGTACTATCTTTATAGTTATTTGCAGTGTGTCTCTGACATTAGTTGCATTATTTATAACGGTATTCTAAACCTTGAAACTCCACAAGATATAAAAATCATCATACCTAAATAAGATCATTCTTTATACTTTGATAATGGATCACGTAGTAGTATATCTTGCTTAAATAAAAAGTAAAATAGTACAAAATAACATAAAATGGCCATTCGTGTATGTAAACTATAGCAAATAAAAATTAAATAGTAATTTAAACAAATTTTTAGACTAACTGAAATTGTATTTTTGTAAATCTTATAAAGCCATTTTCAAATACAAAGGAACTTATCACAATATTGATACACTTATCCCGTGTAACAGCTAACTTCATCGCAATAATTAGTGAAAATCCGCGTATAATTACAGAGAAATAAATGTCATTTACACCACTTCCCATTTTGTTTTAATATTATATCTTTTCCAATTTTTGTTCCATTTTAAAATAATATTATATCTTTAATTGTTAATTATTATTACACCGTTCTTAATTATTGTAACACTAATTATAGCGAAATGTTAATGAGCTCTTTATTGCAAAATTGATAAAAAATATTTATGCAATTAATTGTTATTTAGTTATGTGTCTTAATATTATATGTATAATTATGATTATAAGAGATAATGCTATTTGCAGCCGTTGTTTGCTTCGAAAAACCAAGGAGATTTCAAACTGATTCTTAATATTATATCTTGTAGCTTTTTGGTAATAGGATATGCCATTAAATACAGTACTTTTTATATTGGTATTCAAAACGTGAGTATGACATTTATTCTTGCAAATAATATTTTGATTCCATCACGATAAATGGAGTCACATAAAACCTACAATTTATCTTTTGTTCTTCGTGCTAACTGTTCGTATTGTTTTATGCTCTACAACATTTAAAAATATCTCGTAAAATAATATTTTTCTGGTACTATGCACTGTCTCTTGTAGGTAAATAAAATCATAAAACTCATGAAAGACGATTGGACTATGCTAAACAGCGAAAATGAATTGCGTATAATAGAAAAGTATATGGAAACTGGAAGATTTATGTCCAAAATCTTAACAAGTAATAGAGGCATTGTTACAGCATGAATAATAATAATAATAATTATTATTATTATTATTATTATTATAGACGCATTGTTATAAAATAATTAATAATAAAATATGATTTTTATTATAGCGATTCAAATATTTTGATTATTTCAGTGATGTTTGTTCAGTCATTTATCGGCTTTGTTGTATGCGCATGGGTACCATGTATTCTAACGACCTCAAATCATTCGAACACAACCGGGCGCCATAAAATACCCATATTAGGTCTGTGGTTCGACGAGAAGTATTACTACTTTATCGTGCTCTATTTAAGCATCTTGCTCCTAGTGGGAATGACCACGATAATGGGGACAGAGACACTATTTGTGATTTTCATGCAACATGCATGCGGAATGTTCAGCGTTACTTGGTAAGGTAAAGTAAAAATTTGGCAAATTCTCTACCACTACAATCTATTGTGTTTATCTGTTTTTTATGATGCAAAAACGTCATTATAATTATCATATCCAGAATCTGTTTAATTAAATACCAAATATTGTAATACCGTACTTTATTATAAACTTGCGGAAGCAAATTGATGTAAAAAGTTTCGGTCTCGATATAATGCAGATGCTACGATGAGATCAAATTAGGTGCATCTAAAATTATATGCCTAGAAATATTAGACTCATATGTGTTTATTCTATATACGTCGACTATATTTCTTTTCCGCGTCGTGACGGCTTATTTAAAAAAATACAATAAACTATACCGCATACCCTTTTTTTTCTTGATTAATATTTCTTTACTGCCTATACATTCATTGTATTCATTAGTTGTGGTCTTATCGGGCGGCCTATTCGCACACGTATAATTTTCTGTTTCTCCGTCTGGTCTTATTAGAGGAGTTGTCGTGCGGAGGAGGAGTTAGCGAGTGACAGATGTTTCTTTATTGCGTTTGCTGACCGTTATAAATTCTACTTTTGCTTAATATAACTCTACGTTGCGCTTTCTAGAATTAACATAGAAGTATTTATTCTTATTGTTATATTTACTTTTTTAATTATTTTTATGCTCATCATTATTTCTTTACACATGGTTAAAATGTTTAAACACATTATTATTATTCATTGATTGTTTACTTTATGATCTGAAATACTCAGTAGTGCACATATCTTCGAACTCACAGGAAAGTTATATAACAAGAAATAATGGAAGAATATGTTTGTAGGACAATTATATGAAATCGATGCTTGCGCAAAGTCCTTGATCAAAATGGCATTCTTCTTTGCAGTTATCGAGTAAAGCATGCACTGGATCAAGAAGATATATTTTTCTCGAGTTTAGAATATAAATATATAGTGTATAAGAGATTGATCAATAGTATCGAGATGCACCAAAGGGCCATCAAGTAAGTATTCTTAGAACGGATCATTGTTAAATCTAGCAATATTCCTGCTTTATTCAACAAGATTAAACTCTAATGATTTGTTATTGTTGAATCTGACATCGACGTGGGAGAGATGCGATTCGTACACGGCCATTAAATGAAAATTGTACTTTATATTAATTCATGGAATAGATAATTAAAGATTAATGGGAACTTATCACACTACTATGCTCGCCTTACTGCGCATGCGTCTAAATGAGATGTATACCAGTACACTCGGTAGCAGTGAAAAAGTTTAGGCATAGATTATGACACGAATACAAACTTACACACACGTAATCATTAATTTGTTCCATGATCAATGAAGTGATCAGTGTGAAGATCAACACTTTAAACAGTAAGTCCTAGGCAAAATGACTTTAGCAATCGGTGCCGAAAAATGAATCCAAACAAAAAAGAAAAAGCTGAAACAAGGCTGTACAATTACCAAGCGCCTGGGACCAGCGGGGCCTGGTTTATTGATTCTACGATCAACATGCGCGCGATTTACAAACTGTGCAAAAACTTATAATCATGGTTGGTGTAATACATATCGATATATCTAGTTGCATTATTCATAGAAATAGGCGAATATAATATTGCAGAACCTAATATAAGTTATTATCAGTATAAGAAGATGAAAGAGGAGGGTGTTGGCTTTAAAAATTGAAAAAATGTCTTTCAAGAAGAAACTTTTGTATCTCGGTTGTTTTATATGACTTTGCAACATCGATTACTTCGCCAATTGTTCAATACCAAATAGTTTTTGTTGGCGTAAAGTTTCACTCAGATGTAAAAGTTTCTTTTTCCAAGATATTTTTTACAATTTTTGAAGCTAACATCCTTCTTTTCCACCTCCTTATACCGGAAATAACTTATATTGGGTTCCGTAACATTATATTATATTGGCTCGTTTCTATGAACAATGCAATTAAATATATTAATATGTTACACCGACGTCCATATATTACCAATATATTACACCAACCATGACTATAAGATTCCGCGCAGTTTGTAAATCGCGCGCATATCTGTCATAAAGTCCATAAATCACCTGCAGCCAGTGCTTGCCGCCTGGCAACTCCACGGTCGTATTCCAGCTTCTCCTTGCATTTCTTCAAGGATCACGAAACGAGTTAATGATTCAGTATGTAGAGATTACGCTATGTCTCTGATGTAGCCATAACGAACAACATACTTTGATTTCGATTAGATTTCAGGCTCCACGTGCCCTTAGAACAACGCAGCATAACGTAATGTAAAAAGAACTGCCGCCAGCAGTGTATGTCCCACTGTCATTAAGATTACATATAATTACATATGTAATCTCATTATATACATTATATTAATTTAATCACTTAATTGACCTTCCGAAAAGTCCTAAGTATCTCTGCTGTTTTAATCTCTCAATCCAATCAATACAATCGATTCGTTGTCAGTTATAACATATTTATTCTACAAACTTTCAACAAAAAAATTACGTCTTCTTAACAATAATTAAAGTTTTTCAGATCTGTTAATACTGACATTCGCGCCGGTTTATTCACTAGTGGTTTTATTTGGGATGATCTCCTTGACGGTAAATCTCTTTCGCGTAAGTAAATTCCCGCTTCTACTCTTAAAAGGTATTATTCTATTATACGGGATGTGTCAAATAAAACATAATATAATAATACCCCTGATCCAATTTAATGTTCTTCAATAGGTCGATAGTCAGATTGAGTAAAAAGTTTTTGTTGAATGCGTTGTTGTTACATTTTGTTGAATGCGACCATCGATCTATTGATAATTCATATCAAAATTTGAGTATAAAAGTTACAGATAATTATTAAGGGCAAAATATCCTGCACTGTCATCGCACTTGACATAATCAGACAGTATTATTAGCAATGCTATTGCTTTAAACACTTATAACCTAAACAGTAAATTCATATACCATTCCAATTTCTATATATCCTTGCTTTTCAAGGCCATTTAAAAATCATGAATTAGGCATACTCAAATACTTGTAAAATACACTTTTCCCAGATAAAAAAAATACTAATTACCATGAAACTATGTGGTTGAAATAACTTGAAAAAAGTTTATTTTCTGAGATATATGTACTTTCATAAAATCCGTTTAAATTTTGCCACGAATATTGTTCATACCGTAAAAAATGAAAGAAATTAATACATGATTCCGTATTTTATAACCTACAAATTATTAGAAACGTGTCATTAGAGAGAATGTCATTAATGTATTTTCATAGAGCAATATTTACTAATATGTATTTAGCACATGTTCAAATGTATATCTTTAATGTAATAAATTCGACTGACCAAATATTTTCTGCACAAAATGTACATTGTCATGACATCTTTTGATCCATCATTATGTGCTGTAAAGACTAGTGTTTGCATTCTGCATACTCCCTAAGATATATTAGTTATCATGTCGTTTATTTGCTGATATATCGGTGCATTTTTCAGGCATTACTTACAAACAGTATGTTTTTATGTTTGGCACAGCTTTCTCAAGAACTGAAGGCGAACCACGGATGGGGAGATATTATAATATGCTTTTTATTCGTTGTCAGTCACTATGTGTATATGTTTTACATAAATTTTATTCCGCAACAGCTGAGCGATAAAAGCTTTAAGATCTTTTTGGCTTCGTAAGTATATACAAATCATTATAAAACAATGTGGCGCACTGCAAATAACATTGAATTATGTGGTATTGTAAACTAATTAATTCGTAAATGCGTCGATAGATGATGCCGAAGCGATACAGTGACAAAAAATTCGGTTACCAGGCATAATAAATAAACCGTATAAGGACTCATTGTGGCACGTCGGCATCGACTTTGCATTAGCACGTTATTATCATGCATTTTGTTATATTATATATCCCTATTCCTTTTTCACCATCAGTTCACATTAATAAATTATTGTCGCTCTTTTATATTCAAGCGTGTTCCTTCCCTACACAAACGACTATTTCTAATTCTACAAACTGTGGCTGAGCTGATGGGTTATTTATTGTATACGAACTATACTAAAAATTAGAAGCAATAAAAAAAGAAATTGTTCTTTAGAAAAAATATACTGTTGCAGTTATGAAACAAAATGTGTTTGAGTAAGATTTGCCTTAACGCTTCTCCTTGTAGACATAATTTATTCTTATTAATAACAACTTATTAGTAACATTTGAAATAAACGGCGTTAAGATTAAAAAAGAGTCCATTCATCTACAGTGGGCTAAAGTCGAACGGTTGCACTCTCTAGAAAAGAGGAATCTAATACTCATCCTTTAGAGCAGTAATAATTTAAAGGAGAAAATATAATTAGAAGCTTTAAGAACGCAAAATTCTTAAGAATATTCTTTACAGAAGGAAAGTTCCCATTACATATAAGTTTATCAATCAGTTATACGTATCTTAAACTAGTAAATCATATTTTTTTATTGCATAATAATATAAAATTCTATTCGTATTCGTATTCGTCTGAAACAAATTATTCGAAAAATTTCTTATTATTATAATCTATAGTTTGTATTTAAACCTAAAAAAAACAGGAAAGAATTAAAAATTGGGAAGCTTATACGCCTTTCAACGTAAAAGATCATATTTAAACTTTTTCTTCACTTATTTTCTACGAAAAAAATACTTTTGTAGGCTTTTCAATGGCAACCAAGCCGTTTGTGCGTGTGGGATTGTGTATACTAACGTATTCTTTGTGTCCTGCCACTAATGACGCACTCATTGGCAGCTGCGACACGTTATTAGACTTTTTCTCAGAACAGCAGTCTTGAATAGATCGCTGTGGTGGAAAGGTCAAAATCCTCGTAAAAATACAACCGTATCCTGACATTATCTGTATGTCGTTATTCAAATTATCTTCCTTTTATCGTCCATGGCTCCCTCCCAATAAATAATCAACACCTTTTTTGATGATTTTCCAAAACAATTAAATTAATATAGAAATTAATAATGTTATACATTTATCGTTAAAGTTTCACTAAGATCCGTTAAACAGTTTTTCAGTGAGGGTTCGGACCATTTTCGGAAGTATTGTTTTGAGAAATATGCGTTTAAAATTTTAAGAAATGAAAAATTGAATGATATATATAACCGCCCGACTAATGAGCGAGGATCATATAAGTCTTTTAGAATCGTCATCTCTAATAAAGCAGCAAATGTTCATTGAGGTTGTCAGCATATTTCTTACACCTGTGTCGAGCACCGTTTCCAGACCAAGAAGAAAACGGAATTCGGTGGTAGCCCCAATATTATTCTACTGTAACAAAAGGGGACAAAATTCCAGAACGTTTAGGAACCCCAATAAACAGAAAAAGGCAAAAATACGATAAGCACATGTGCAGAATCGCGTCCCACCATACAAATTTTCTTTAAAAAGGGATAAAATCTACTGTATATATATACCGGCACTTTTGGGGATCCTCGCCATTACGATCTTACAATTCATTGCATTTTCTTGTGCGTAGCGACGCAATTACTCTGAACTTTCCTGAGTTTAAACTTTAGCCACTAAGATTCGATAATTTTGTGTAAATATTCTGTATTGAGATTTTTCCATCGAGTCATACGATAATAAGATATTTCTGAAGAATCTGAGTCGTACTCCTCTGCGTATCGAAAGATCAGAAACATCTGAAAGTGCCAACAGCTATTTTTGTTTTCCAATCGTGATTTCTCGGAAGATTCAAGGCGCATTTGTCTGCGTATTGAAAGGACCGAGGAAATCATCCTGCTCTAAAATTGTTTTTGGAAAGCTTGAGGCGCACTTGCTTGCGTATAGGGGAACCTAGAGATTGGGACAGTTTAATGAGTAGACACATTAGACGAAAGCTTTGCGCTGGACAGGAACTCGAATTTAAACCTTTTATTTTGAGTTAGAGAAATTAATAAAAGTCTTTATTGTAAAAAAAGGTTTAGTTGACATCCTTCCTGAACTTCCAAAATTCGCCCAAAATCATTAATCTATTTGCCTCATCCCAGGGCAACGTGGTGTAGACCCGCTTCATCCAAAACCATAAATTCCTTTACTCTAAAATGATATAAAAATCGGTAAAAACGATAGTTCGTGACGTACCAATTTCTAATAATTAGTTCTAGTTCTTGCATATTTAGTAAATTAAAAGTATATCTTTCAATGAAGAGTTCTGTAACGATATATCGACCCATTCCAACTATTTTTAATCCACATATAAGGTATACATTAGGAACTCCTCACCTCCTTGCTCGAAATTAGACACTGGGGAAAATAGACAGTAACTATATCCTGTCCCGGTCTAGTTACCCCGGTGTCTAATTTTATCCACGCCTTTCATGTAAGATATGACTTATTCACCACCTTGTACATATACTTTCATTTTTTAATTCTATTCTTAACATTTTTAACTTTAATTATTAAACCAACGTTGAATGGCTCAGTCTTCCTCAAGCACAATGTCGTTCTGACGACTGGAATTCTACTCCACAAAACCAGATGGAGAATACAACTATGAATTATTAGGAAAAGTGTGAGGATTAAATTGCTCGTCAATAACCAATATAATTCATGCATGTTGTCTGCATAATAGTGCTTTGCTTAATAGATTGCATAATAGATTATAACTAGTTATTGGCTGAGTGATCGAAGTCATAATAACTTTGTCCCAGCAGACATTTCCGGGTAATTTGGGAGTAATTTGCACATTGAACTGAATTATTATTAGTATATCTTATAAACTAATAGAACACACCTATCAGTATATTGAACAGTAAGTAAAAACATAAATACCAATCGTTAGCTGTTTTATATTTTTTAATTTCTACCTATTAGAAAATGGATAACATGAATATGGAAATAAATGATACCTCTTATAAATCTGTACTGCAAGCCCGAAAAATGAATGAAGACCATTCCTCTTATCTTCCCCAGACAAAAATTCTTTACGTTCAAAGTTATTTAATTGAAATTAAATTAATCCTGATTTATTTTAATAAATATGCTTAAAATTTTTGAAGCTACTTATAAGTAAATTTTTTTTAGCAACATCTCAAATTCTAATTACTAACATGAATTAATAGAAACTACATATTTGGTAATATGTGAGCCACCGTTGGTACTGTAACCGTACGGACGGTCCCATGCATTTAGGCGGTCCGCGAGTGGCCGACCGAATCCCCTGATCTACGAAATCTCATGCGCATGCGTCGAGACTCCTCCTAGATCTACCGATCAAAGGAGGTCGATGCAGCGAACGAGAGTGGCACTCTGCATCTGGTGGTTAAAACGGAAGGACGTTTCGAGAAGCATAAGGCATACAGGCCAATTCTCCCTTCACGCGATCGTTCTAATACTAAACGAGATAGAGTGCACATAAGCACAATCACTCACGGGAATTGCTATCAAAAAAGGGTATTGCTTGTATTCGGGCGCGACAGTCCCGAATACGAAATAATAGTTATTGATTTTATATTCCGCAACGACAAGTAAATTGACATCTGCCGGAGCGGGGAAAGGTTAATGGTACTGGGCCATACGGTTCTACTCAAACCCGGCAACCCTTGCTAGCCCACACGGCGCCTCTGAGACGACCTAGCTTACTAAGGTACCCTACTTATCTTAGATTTGGCGTTTCCGCTGTGCCTGGCAAAGTGCGTTTAGGTGGTGTAGCGCCTGACCGGCTCTGGGTGGTGCGGGTTCGCGGTACGGCCTTGTGACCCGATCATCTCGCGGAGAACTCGCCCAGCTCACTACGGTGCCTGCCGATTCTCCTAGCGAGTCTATGTATCATCGATCAACGGCCATCGTCAGCGACCGTACATAATGATCCTAACCTCGTCCCGGAAGGTACGCGAGCAATCCCTGGTGCGTATTCGGACGTCGTGGGAACGCTCGATCTTTAGATTGCCGAACCCACGCACGTTGACCGGATATTCTCCAGGAGGCTGACCCTGGGCCTTACTCTCCTCCCCTTGCAATTTCGGGCGGACAGATACGGTTGCCAGTTTGATCAGCTCAGGTCGCGTACACGAGCTGGACAGTGTTGAGCTGAAGTCGTTCCCGAGAGCTGGAAAACTCGCAGGGCTCTTGTACCCCTGTGTATTGTCCTAAGCTTTTTCAAGCGACCCACGCATTACGTATTATTGTTTGTCGCTCCTGGTTTGAAGCGGAGGCCAGAAGGCACGCGACAAAGGTGCCTCGTTTTGTCGTGTAGGAAAGCCAATAACAAACCCATAGCCTTGACCGCGAGAAGACGCATCGACAGATCTAAATTTAGTCACCAGGGGCAGAGTCAAACGGGGGGATCATACCTATAAGGTCACGCGAATTCCGTAAACACTACACACTGCGTTTATTTCTCGAACTGCAGCTCTAGAGTCGTAAAAGGCGAGATCACGTCACAAGTGATTCACCGACCCGCGTACGCGTTATTAATATTTGTTTCAACGTAACATTAGTGCTTTGTCGCTCACGGAGCAAAGGTTTAATCGCGACCTCGATCATACACATCGAGGACATCGAGGATCTTGCGCTTAATACAATAAAGGAGGAATTTTGATTTCACAATATATTTTATGAATAAATGATTGGTTATTACTTCAAATTGAGGCGTGTCATCATTCGAATCCTATACCAGGTCCACCACCGTCATCCGAAGCTTGGAGGCCCGAGCTCATTAATATAAATAAACTTATAAACAAACCGTCCGGCTGGTTGCCTTCGGTAAGGCCCGACGGAAAGTTACAGTACACACCAGCGTAAACGTGTTAATGCAATGTCATTGACAGTGTCATTGGTTGTGATAATCAATGCCTGAATATTCCAGAAACCCAAATTACCGATACCAATATTGATTCTATAATTTATAATGTATATCAATACAAACGCGCAACTGCTCTAAGACGTTTATCAATGTACACACGTAAACCAATATAAAATCTACTCAGTAATAGAAATAAAAACATTTATAGTTCATTCTTATTTTTCCACTTTTCCTTTTTGTATCAGTTTTTGTTATTCAGAATACATAATCATTTTATATTAACAACTTAACTTACATTTTAATTATTTAGCCTCCACACTTAAATTCCTAACCAGTCACATCTCCATTTGCCGCTGATCAGACAATTGCGATCCCAACTACTATTCTTTTCCAGTAAAATGGAAACAACATTTTTCTTTATTCCTTCATGGCCAATTACAAGATCGTTATACGAAAGTCGCCCATCACTCGCGCTAGGAAGTATGTCACAAATTTGTGTCACAAAACCGACACAGAGTAATACTCTAATAGAGAGCGCATAAAATGAACGGTACATAGAATAATCCCAAGGCAAGTTTTATTCAAACGTTTGTAGTTTAAAATGTTATGCAATGTTAATTTTCTGAAAAGTTTCAAGGAGCTTGAATAATGAAATTTAATATTGTAATACTCACGTTACGTGTAGTCCTCTTGCTAATTGCACTGCTATTTGGTAGCTTGTGCAATTGCAGCACCCCTACAATTATAATTCCCGTGATAGAACTGTATACAAGTTATATGCGTAACATTTTCTTCCTATGATTTATTTGTATTTGGCAGATACGATACGAAATGGTACTTGTGTCCTTTGCCAGCAAAGAAATTGTTATTTATAATTATACAAAGAAGTATGAAGAGCTGTACGTTTGTCGTCGGCGGCATTTTTCTGACATCGTTGGAGGGCTTTAGTAAGGTAAACTACTTCAATGTTGGGCACAAAACTTAAGTTATTAGATTTTTTATTTAACACTATGACATCCGGTGGCTCCACGTTGGTGCTATCCAAAATGTTTCGGGTAACGATGTAGTGAATTCTACCGGCGTGACACGCAAAAATCTAGATTAGACGTGCGGACGACATAGTGTTAATTAACCCCTTGACATACGAATTAAATGGAACTTGATGCGACCGAAAAATACCATTTAATTTCGCTCAACTGAACGGTTCCGTGAAGGCTGAGAAAGAGTATAATTTAGTTTAAAATTTGGATTTTTCATGCAGATTGATGTTAATAAAGAATCTAAATAATATTAAAAAATAATATAATAATATAATAATATAATAATTTAATAGTTCTGAATAGTGTAGAATATTTCGAAACATTTTGGAACATGTAAATGTTAATAAAGAATCTAAATAATATTAAAAAATAATATAATAATATAATATAATAATATAATAATTTAATAGTTCTGAATAGTGTGGAATATTTCGAAACATTTTGGAACATGTAAAGCAACTAAACATTTAACTCAAATATTTTCATTCACCGTGCGAGACTTCTACTAAACTGAATGTTACTTTCAGTGTGCTTCTTCTTACGATTCTTACTTCTGTGTTCGATGCTTTTTTTTGGTCTTGAAGTTGAGAAGGTGATAGGCTGAACTATTTCAAACGTTATAAACAAACAAGAATCGACGCATGAGTGAAGCAACTATGTAATCTAATTGTTAACTGCACGGCGTCCGCCGAAAAAAGCGCTTGACGAGTCTGACTCGTCAAAGTCTATAGTGGCCCGTAAAGTGAACGATGAGTCTGACTCGTCATTGTATGTCAAGGGGTTAAGAAGAAGTTGGAATACAGTGAAAATAGAAATTAAATTTGTTTTCAGGTCATGAGTACGTCGTTCTCGTACTTTACATGCCTATATAATTTACGCTGAATAACTGTTGCGTGATCACACCCGCTATGAGCAACTAACTGATGCACAGCTATTTTAATTTACTTTGTGAGTGACAAGAAATATTCATAAATGATAATAAAATTTATTAAACTTCAACAATTGTACAACAAACTGCGTGAATTGAGCACTTATATGATACGCTATACCGAATACAAGCGGAGCAGCATCGGATTTTGAATGCTCGATGGGAACGAGATAGGTTGCTTGTAGAACAGGGCCGGTTAACGGCCGCGTAAGCGAGAGAGGGGGTGAGGTAAGGTGGAAGGTTGGTGGATGGCGCCACACATCTTACCTTACCAACGACCACTTCCCTACCGATCCTCGTTGTCCGATAGTGTTCAAATTCAAACCGCTGCAGTGCGAATCTAAGCCAATGCAATACCAATTTGAACGGTATTAGACAACGAGGATTGGCCGAAAAGTGGTCGTCGGAAAGGTAGGATGTGGGGTACTCCTCCTCTCTCATCCACCTAACCTCACCACCCTTGGCAATGTGATGGTCAAGCTTTCCTGTTCATCTACTGACGCTGGCGGCAGAGAGGAAGCTGCCTCTGGCTTCGTGCGAGTATGGGTGCGTACTGAGACCGATCTTATACAGGGAGATATTCCTAGCAGGTATATAAGGTAAAATTTAACACGATTTATCGAATGAACAGTTGGGGAGGAACAAAGCAAACTGCTGCATTCCTAGCCATGCACGGAACGCCTTGGTGAAGCTTTCTGTCGAGAGTACCTATTATACATACCCTACTTTACCGACGTTTCTAGCTTATACACGTTCCTGTCTTACCGACAGTTTAGCCTTACCGATCCGCCCTGATCATCCACCCCCTTCCTATTTTGCGGTTCACCTATTTTACCTATCCACCCCCCTCGTCTTACCTGACGGACCATCCCGTGCGGATCCACAATTTTCAATATAGCCAAACTCGCATTGCCGATCCTCTCGTTCCCGTTCATCCCCTCGCGATGTATCACCGGGTTGTTCCTGGACTTGGGACCTGATCACCGCCAACTCTATGATCAACCTCGTGGGTCAACGTGCGTCAGTCGAGTAGGATGAGTACTGAACCGTAAATGTACGCATGCGCAACTCTCCTCCATCTTGATTTACGTGACGGTATTCCATCCTGACTTTAATTTGTTGATCGCACTCGCAAACAGTAATTATACTATTCACAATCACGCATCAATCTCCCTTCTACTATAGCGTTTGTCGGCAGAGGGAGGAGTGTAAGAAATAAACTATCGAGAGGGGAAAAAATTGTAAAGATTGTTTGTTAAAAACAAAGGAAGCAATACCTTTTGTTGATGTATTAGAACCTTCAATAAGTTTTTACTGTTTTACTCATACGACACCTAATGTCCTTGCTACTGGACCATTTCTAATGCTTTCAAACGTTTCGAAATTCTTGTGTCGTCTGCCTGTAATGATTTTGCTGGTTTAGCTAGCATCTGATATGGATGTTTATTAAGTAATTCCTCCAATTCTTTATCTTCAAACTTTTTGGTGCGCTAGAACGCTCCTTATCTCCAACATCAAAGTCATTCTTTTTTAACCACTTGACTGTGATTGACGAGTATACTCTTCATGAAGACGTGGCACGATTTTGTCTATTGGCGAGTATACTCGTCATGTCTATAAAGTAGTGAGCATAGGCTATTTAAATTGTAATTTTTGAGAAAAAGTGAACATATTCTCAAATTTCAAGATGTTTAGAATACTTAGAGGCTATGCAGAAATAAAACAACCAAATAAAAAATATAAATAATTTGATGTAAACTCATGCATCCCCATATCCACTGGTTGGAACAGCTTACCACTTCGCATAACGAATTTATTTATGTGCCATGATAACGTTTTTTAGATGTTAACCTAAAAGGGGCAAATGTAAAAGTCAGAAAGTTGATTTATAATAGGGTTCCTTCAGGTATGACCACATTGTGTATAGCACACTGTTTAGCTGAATACCTCTCCACAGCAAGAATTTAAATTCTTACTTTTATATGTATAATATATAATTTTTATTGCATTTTTAATTTAATATGAATGTAATACATGTTTGTGTTAACCAAATAAGTAAATATTAGTAATCAAATTTCCAATTTTACAAAATAAACCCATCTTTTCGATCCAATATCTTACCAGCGCAACTTACTCTGTGATTGACGAGTATACTCATCATGGCACGATTCTGGCGACACAAAACGGTGCACGCTCTCAAACGAGGACGCCACAGTTAACTGGTGAAGCAATAAAATTAGTCTCTACAGGTCGTTTCCAACAGAGCATCTTTATTTCTGTGGAATAAATTAGTGTAATAAAATTTCTCGCAGATGCTCTTTATTTGGTACAAAACGCGACATTTTTAAACTAAGAAACAAAAAAAACGTTGTTTACACTGTGACGAACTAACATACTCTGAAGTTCAAGCTTACGAATAGTATTTCCTTGTAGATGCGTTATCATCTAAAATGATATGCACATAGTCCTAATAATACCATCTGTTAGGAAACAGCAAGAACTTATTCAAACTCCTAATAAGAAAAAAAATGCTGATCGGTGCAGACCAGCTCCATTAACACTACATAAACCTTAATATATTTTGATGTTGAAAAGTAAAGGAGAAAATTCCTGATCACTTTTCGTGTGACTTTTAGATAGTAGAAAATGGGTGTAATGGAATTCAAACGTGACGCAAGTAAGGACAAGCAGTTTCACAGTGCATTCGATGGTGTACTGCTAATGGATCACATAAATGCGTACGTTGTGTCAATGTAGCTAGAGTGTCTACGTACGATTATGAAACCAATAGCGATCCATAGGGGGCGGAAGGAAAAAAGTATTTGCATCGAGTGCTTCCATGGATTACCGGGAAATATATAAGAAAAATATAATATAACGTGGCTGCATAGGATATTTCATTTCGCTGATATTGGGCATATGCTGTTATATTGTCATACATGTCGCACTTTTATTTCCCACACTCTTCTCCTAAGGAGTTCATTAATTGTGCAAATAGTTTAATTTCCGATCGCGAATAATTCGAGATGGCGAGTTTTTGCGCGGATCAAGATGAAGGACGGCCGCGAATGCGTACTATATACATTAATTCGCGCGGCAAGCACCACGAGTTCAATACTTAACCCACTCGAGCGACGCACACTGACCTACGTGGCGTTGACGATCATCAGATTCCAACTCCAGGGACAGACGGAGAAGATAGATCATGAGGAAAGTGAACGAGAACGAGAAAATCGGCAACGGGAATTTGGCCATATTGGAAGTGGATGGATCCTCAAGAGGTAGTCAGCGATTTTGGAAGCGGCTAATTCTGCAGTGGGTGGCCGTCCATATTGGAAGGAGGTAGGTCAGCATGGGATGGTCGGTCAGGTGCCGAGTAGGTGGAGCGGCAGGGGTGGTTCACCATATCGGAAGCGGATGAATCTACAGGGGTTATTCGCTTAGGCAGAAAAAAAGCAGATTTACGGGAGGTGCTCCGGCAAGTATCAAGCAAACTCGGGCAAATCAATAGGAGGTGGTGGGTAAGGTAGCACTGTCGGTATGGTAGGGGTGGGCCCGAATTACGAATTAAGTTACAACTATTGTATTCTCCTTGTATGATATATGCATACGCGCGCGCTCACACACACACACAAAAAAGAAAACGGGCACTACCGCGACGCAATACTTTTTGTAGCACGCGGGATTCGACACAGTAGCTTACACCTTGGCCTGGGTGTTCCCCTTATGCAGCCTCATCCGGTCACACCTGTAAACGCATGGTCGTCGCGCACAGCCGTCGGTCCTTCCACCCCGCCACAACGTTTTGATGTATCTTACGATCTCCCGCTCGCCCACGTCACAGCACCATAGAACCGACGAAGCCCATTCCGAAAATGGGAAACCCATTCCGAGAATTGGATCACGTGACAATAAAATTCGCTAGGTTCCAAATGTCCATAATATTTAAAATTATTATTTTTCATTTATTATCAACTTCATTCACAGTGTGATTCTCCACGGACCAAGGAATTAAAGAGTAATGTACTGAGCAATCGAAAAATGTAACTAAAGGAGTTGCTATTTAACACGCACGAGCTAAAGAAATCGAAATCAGTGTATCCATCACGAGAACATTAACGTTGACAGGGTTTTATACATGAAAACGTTCGTTAACATCAAGACTTCAGCCATGGCATTGTCCATATTTGTCTTGCTCTTCTTCCAGTTGATTTTTTTTGAGAAATTGAAGGATATGGTTAAAATTCTTGTGAAATTTATTCTCCCCAAAAAGGAAATCGATGTGGTTGTAGTCTTTGAGAATGCACATCGTCGTTCTGTTCAAGTTCGTGACTAACTTGTCCAAATCCTGAAAAATCAAATTTCATTGGAGGATTTTGACGCAATGTTTACAATAAACTGTACAGATTGATAAAGTTATAGTAAAATATATGTTGTGTGCTATGGCTTGTGTATTGGTTTCCGATCCCCACTCAGAAGTGCAGGAGTCAGCGTCATTGAGCGCCGATTCCGCTAAGATCGCATTGGAGTACTGCTCAAAGGAATGACGATACATCATAGGTTTTCTTATAAGATTTGAAGACCCAGGCAGTATGTAACAGAACTACTCTGCCAAGTCCTAATTACTCTAGCTATCCCAACAATTAGCCTACGTAAAATCTTATGGTCTAAACAACTGATCTAACAATACTCTTATCATAGATTTTCATGGGTATATCCTCCAGTACCTACACAAACTACAGCACGAGTTCTCATCACCTTCAGACAGCAGCAACCACACCATGAAGCAAATACTAACAAAGTGAATTAGATTAGCAACCTATACTAACTGCAGCGTTCAACCATGCTTTCGCTGATTGATACTAGGTACTGTATTCCTCTAATCACCTGGAAACTATACATACTCGCTCTAACATCGGTGACAGTCAGTGATAGTCGGTAAACAAACTATGTACACACTGAATCATTAATTTGTTCCATGACCCCTGAAGGGAAACAAGGCAAAAAACTATTTTATGGTTGAAGAATTGGTGAAGCAATTGATGTTAGGAAGTGATATGAAACAACTCATGGCCAGGCTCCCGGGACAAATTCTCTCCTACACGCTTTTAAAGTAGAATTTAAAATTCGGTCACGTCAACGAAGACCAATGCGCACATATATCTACAAATATCGTACTCCTAACCTCCTTGCTCGTCGCTAGTTTAACCACAATCAGTGATTCGTGGTCTGCAGAGTTCACATACTTTATATTTTATTTCCGCACATGGTCCTGCAGAGTTAGAATTTCATTCGACAATATCGACATTTTGGTGTGGAATAATAACAATTTCGGTCACTGGTACGTGGCTCAAATAAGTCATTCTCAATTTTTATTCTACGTTAATTTTTTTTATGCGTTTTGTTATCTAAAACTTATTTAAGTACAAGAAAGATTGCCTTGTAGACGTCCTTCGAAACATCGATGTTTTAACTTTAATAACTAAAACAGGGCACTGATAGCAGAAGAGTGCAATTTGAACTTCAATATTATTGAGAGGAATAGTCCATCGATCGGAGCAAGTTGTATTGAAGAGAGTTCAAGAACCTAGACATTTAAGAACCATTACCTTCCGATCCGATTACCAATTCAAAGCGCATAACTTTTCTTTGCATAAATAGCTGCGTTTCTATTTATTATATCAATTTCAATAAATGTCCAAAATAAATGAGATATCGTAAACATTACATGAACATACTTAAACATCACATAAACAAACGATGCTAGCACTATTATTCATAAATTTAATTAGCAATAACCAAGGAATTATTCCTGGATTAATACAATACAAAACAACACCGGTAAAAAATAAAAATTGATTTTAACTACAACACAAAGCACAAAGCCAGCGCAGCACAAAAGTGGAAACACTTACGTTACGGAAACAAACAATAGTAGTGAAAAACGACATGGATAATATAAGAATAAATCTGAAGTATATTCATAATAAAAATTACTCACTTTGGGGTTGACAAGGTAGTCCTTGTTACCGGTGAAAATAACAGTGGGAGTCATGTAATTCGAGAAATGATATTCAGGCGGCAAAACATCACCGTAGACCTCCAAATTCTGCGCCATTCCAAAATCGTATTTTCGAAATTCCCCCGATTCGAATATTTGGCAATAATGAAGTATTTGCCCGCCGGAACCACCACGTGGATATTCCACCGCCAGTTGGTTAAATATCACCTGAAGTGGAAAAATATGTGATCAATGATAACAATAGCTTTTTATTCTCCGTCCTTACAGGATACAGAGAGGACCCAGTTGTAAATATAGTCCGCCCCGCCCGAGGGTACATAAAAAATTTCGTTCCTTACTCTCCTGCCCCGCACGCTCCATACCTCTCTTCTCTTTTCCTTCATCTAACACTCCTTTGGCCGTTCTCGAATGTACCTACTTCTCCAAAACTAATTATCATATACTCCGGCCTGCATCTATTCCTTACACTCTGCTCGATCCACCCCTTCCCATTCTCTCTCTTCCGCACATCACTCTATATTTTTCATACTCCGTACTATTTCCTTCCTTTCGTCCGTCCGCTCGACCCCCAGCATGGTCCACTCTTATCACCACCCTTTTGTCAGTTCCGCCCATCTGTCGTCTTCTATTTCCCCTCTTGCCTCTCTGCCCCGCACCAGTTTCCTACAGCTCCATTGTCTCCAATCCTTTGGGACCATCTCCTTGCACCCTCTCCCTTCCACGTGTTCTCGCGTCTCCTTTTCCTTCTTCTTCCAATACCATGCCTCCTTTATCTCGCAGACCAACCTGAATCTCGCGACTCATATTTCACACAGCCTTCTCTGCCACAATTTGATATTTCCAGACTCCCACCATTCGACATCCTTGTACCATCTGCACCACTTCGATTTCTCCATTCTCTCGCACCTATCCTGCCCCTTCACTTCCCTATCCCAGTCCTCCATCTCACTCCAAACATCCCTTCCCTGCTCTCTTCTCTTCCACACCTACTCCAACGACACCTCCTTTTCCTGATTAAACCCTTTCCTCTGTGCCTCCTACGCCGAACCTCCCTCTCCTCTGTCCTATACACCTCCTATCAACAGCTTCTCACTCCCCCGTCCTTTTCTTAATTTCTTGTAGAATACTCCTCCAACTCCCTCCCTACGAGGTAATCAAATACATAAACGTTATTTATTATCCCCCTTTGTCTCTTAAATTCCGTCTGCTGCTCTGATATGATCCCTTTCTCCTACACTTCCTTCCACGACATTCCCTTCAGTACCATTGCATACACCATGTAAGGTTTAATCTACCTGGAAAGCCACAAGATCCTCCCAAAGAGACTGCAACGCGAGGAGGCACCATCGTGTGTTGCTTGTACTACACAGTCCCCCTTCCCCCCCACAACTTTAATGAGAGTTAGAGCTTTACAAACAGCCCTCAAACTGAGCACCTCCCAGACATGTTTCCAAATGCTGAATTGGACAACCCCCGGGCAGATCCACCACAAGAAAGACAAAGCATGTGCAGGAGGTTATAATCTAAACTCCCAACGAGAAAATTTGTGAGCTTAGGAAAGGCTTCCGCCACGGACAAATTCTCCGAGCCAAGATGGGAGCTGTCGTACCAATAGCTCAAAACTATTGCAGCTACAGTATCACAAACTATACCTTTGGAGAAGTAAGTGAAACCAAGTTGTATTCTAATCATACATGCATATAGAGTGCTCCGCACATGACAACCATTTACTTCCTATCTTATCGTGGGAATAACATGGAAGATATAATTAAGAGCACTACCGTTAAATCAATTGATACTTTTTCATCTGTAGAATGTATGCAAGTTGAAGTTACGCGCACCAAATGGAAGCTCTCAGGAGCGGCGATTCATGATCACAGAAAGGAAGCAGCTTTCAAAAAGACGGGGCCATTATCTAGGAGACACAATGAACCCAGGATAACACAGATTACCTCACCCGCTTTGAGTAGGAGGCGCAGAAGGAGAGTGATGACAAAGAAAACTATGACAATTTTTCACCCTCACTACGAGTCCCATTAGATGGCATGAGGGAAGGAGAAAGAGGTCGGAAAATTCTCAGAATGAAAAAGATCGCTTTCAGTGTGACTTTCAAATAGTAAACGTGGGTATATAGTTTCAACGTGACACGAGTAAAAATTCTATAATGCATTCGATGGTGTACTGCCGTTGGAACACCTTGTGGTGTACACCATATTGATGGAATTACTGTGTCTGTGTACAATTATAAAACCAATAGCAGTGCACAAAAAGAAGAAGGATAAAAAAACATGCCTGTTTCGTGCACGTGCCAGAGAAACTACGGTAGCGGCATCATTTTCCAATGTATAGCACTTGCTGAAAAAAAGTATGTAAAACGGTGTGAAATTAATAATAAACAAAATAAAATAATGAGAAAATATACGTGTGTGTTTAACAAAGACTCGAACGGCTCAATCATGGAACAGGCGGCTACAAATATTTATCTTTTTAAATAAAAAATTTGCTCCTAAATCTATCCTATATTGTGTGCGTACAAATTTTAATTCCTCCCCCACTGACGAATGTTAGAGCAGAGAGAGGGTTGATACGCGATAATGTAGATATAATAATTCCGAATCGCGAATCATTCAAAATGGCGGGCCATCGCGGGGATCAAGATGGAAGACCGTCTAACACGCGCATGCGTACTACACAAATACATTAGCTTGTGGCATGCACAACGCATACACTACTTACCCCACTCGAATGACGCTCGAATGACGCTCTGAACATGACGGAGACCCAGGATGACATTGGCGATCATTACGTCCCAACTCCAAAAGCAACTGAGGGAGATAAATCGCGAGATGAACAGGAGAATGGTCGGTAAGGCAGGACTGTCGTTAGGGTAGGGGGATCAGTAAAAGTAGGGAGGAGCTACGGTGGTGTAGTGGATAGAGGCTCAGACTGCCACGCGGCAGACCCGGGTTCGAATCCCGCCCATCACCTCTGGTTTTTCTATGTGATATGTATACCGTAGCTCTGGTGGAGGAGCTACGGTGGTGTAGTGGATAGAGGCTCAGACTGCCACGCGGCAGACCCGGGTTCGAATCCCGCCCATCACCTCTGGTTTTTCTATGTGATATGTATACCGTAGCTCTGGTGATTCGGAATCCACCTTAAACAGTAAGTCCTAGGCCAAATGACCTTAGCAGTCGGTGCCGAAAAATGAATTAAAAAAAAAAAAAAAAGTAGGGCACCAATGTATGCACGAACGAGCGTCTATTACTAGCGTCGTCCTTTATATCATTCAAATTTTTTTTTAACTTTATTCATTTTTATTCAAACTTAACCGGCTGATTTTATAAATCTACAGCCGGCTTGTTTACATGCTCACCACTGGGTTCAATAGCTTCTTTCAATGAATTTTCTGCGACTGACATTATGAGACACTCTCACGTTTCCTGACCACAACTCTCTTTGTTCTGAATAAATCACATATGATGAAAGCCATAAAATTATATACAGATTTTATTAACAACAAAAAATATATTTAACGTGAAAAAATACGAAAGACATAGAGGAGAAAGGGTTACGAGCAGAATTGCGTATTTTTCTGCACACTCACATAAAAACCTAAAAACGCACTTTCTGCTACCGTCCTTCGTTTCTTCAAAATGCATGCTGCTCCGTCCGACATTTACACATCTCAGATTAACCTCATTACGCAGAGCACTCCTTTTTTTAGAATCATATAAAAGTTTCTCTATGTAAATTCTCGCATACCACACATTATTGCGTAGGAGGCACACATTCCTACACATACCGACAAAAGCAAAGTTATTGTAATCTCACCCATGTTAGCTGTAATTTATGTTTAATATTTTTCATGTCTTGCAATTTGTGTATCTTTCCATTTTTGTTTAGAATAAGACAATTATGGCTTTTATTGGTGCTATCGCGCATTCTAATTCTCACACTTAATAATTCTATATTCTCCATCTAGTTTGTTCGAGTTAGAACTTCTCTTTCGACAGAACGACGTTGCGTGTCAGATAGTTAATAATTTTTGGTCACTATTGCGTTGCTGAGAAATAATTAAGGTTTATTAAATTTAAGAATTAAATGAAATTGCAAACAAGAAATATAAAGTGGTGAATTAAGATACAAATGGGAAAAAAAGCATGGGAAAAAATAGACACCGAGGTAACTGGACCGGTACTCGAAGTGTACTTTGAAGTAGAAATTCAAATTCAACCGCTTTGTTCAGAATATACAGTAGTCTTTTGTCCGCCTTACACTTTTTTTGTGATTATGAATAACCTCAAAACGTATGTCTTAACGTGTTAAATGCCACGTCGATTTTACGTGCTCTCCATCACGTCACAGTTACATGTAAAGCGGCTCACTCCGAGCTGCTTGCCTATAGGCGAGCCAGAGTATAAACAGATGGCTCGGGTGACTCTTTTCAATCACAATAAGTACTGTTTTTGATTCGTATCTTGAGTTTATTCATAGTCTCTTCGCGCGAAGCTTTAACGCGAAAAATTACACTAGTACATTGTATTCAATATACAAACAAACCTCAGTTTTATTTACCTTATTTAATAATTTTCATTATTAATGTTGTTAAGTATTGTACTCTTTTGTTTAAAGTATTGACCAAACAAAAACGAATGTTACCTAAATTAAATATTGAGTCCCACACTACGCAATAAACGACACGCGCGCTGGAATAACATATACGAAAAGTCTACCTCCAGTCCCTAGAGACTGGCGTGGCGTGAACGGAAAATCTACCTCCGGTCCCCGGGGACCGGCACGGCGTTTAACGTGTTAACTGACTACCTCCTCAGGCACCTGTATCGAGCTAAATAATCACGGTCTTAACTACCTTTTATAGACAATATGTGTAAATTATTGGTCACTGACTAGCCATTTTAATGACGCTTTTCTTAATCGTTCATATTTTAATTCTTTATTTGGTTTTGTAGAGTAGAATTTTCAGTCGTCAGAACGACATTTTGTGTGAGAAAGACTGAGTCGCTCTGCGCGGCTTCAATAATTAAAGTTAAAAATATTAACTTAGACCAGTCCCGGTCTAGTTACTCCAGTGTTTAATTCTTTTTCACGCTTTTTATTTAATATGGCTTATTCACCACCTTAAATATATAATTTCATTTTTCAATTGTATTCTTAAGATGGCTCGGCAGTGACCAATAATTCACGCATGTTGTCTATATGTGTCACGAGCGATAAGGTTAGAAGTACGTATGTATAATTAAGTATCTTTTGTTTACCACATTCGGAAGCCGCAAATTCTTATCTCTTTTTTTTTATTCCCTTGGTACTTGTCGCGCAATCATTCTGTGATAGTTGTTTGGGTGTGTCCCCAGGTAACAATGGCAATAACGAGAATATGTTAATACGCGTAAATAAAAATCATAAATCATTTACTTACCTTGTTGACGTTGTCTCCAGAGGGGCCAAACAGCATAAAAATTAAATTGAAGCAAATATCGTGTTCAATCCAACTCATTGTGCATACCAAACGAAGAAATTGAATTAACAGCTCTGATTGCGTGAGTACCTCCATTGACCTCGTGACAATTGCCTGCAAGTATTGTTGCAATTTCTATTATTAAGATTCTTAATAAACTAACGGGTAGACATATATTTCAAAGTGTAATTCACAATATTGTAAATCGCTAATGCATTACTTGACGTGATAGCTAACAATTCATACGTACTTAGAAAAAGAAACTGCTCGGTTTTATTAGCAGTTATGTATATTTGCTTCAGTTTAAAAATGGAAAGTTAAAGAGGACATTTCAGTAATATTTTGCTGTATTGCTTCCGAAAATAAATCAACACTGTGCACGCTTATAAAAAGTTATATAATGTATATGTTACCATGAAAGACCAAAATCTAGAGAATGCCAGAAATATGTGATAAATACTTCGGCGAAAGAGTGAATATTTCATTACATTGTTGTACATTCGGATGCTCACCATATGTCGCCAATCACAGATATGCTTTGGTGGAGGTCCAAAAGAGAGTAATTTTTTTATTACTATTATTTTCTTTTCTCATATAGAATGTACAGTGTGTTTTAAATTCTTGGTCTTTCCTCTCAGAAAGACACGCAAAAAAGTCACGTCACTCTTTTGACGTCTTACAGCGACTGAATTACGGAGAAGAAAATATAAATCTCCGACATATTTAACATTCACCATTAGTGCATACTGAATGTCGACATTTACTGGTGTAAGTCACAAATAAGGCTATTAAGCAAATATTTCTGACATTCTCCAGATTGCGGTCTTTCACGGTAACATATATACTAAAGATGTTTTAAAACCAAGGCAGTATTAAAATTGGTTTTTTACGTTTCAGTCCTAAACCTATCGAAGCGATCAAAATAATCAAGTTCTTAGAAAAATTGCACCTCGCAAGAGCACATTTTCAAAAATTTCCCTTATTCTACCACAGTGCGTCAATCGTTCTATCGATCTATCGACGTCTCTTTTAAGTAACCTTTTTCTTTATAGATATAATCGAGATACATATATAAATTCAAAAAGTGGCTGAAGTGATCCTCTGGACCTTACGCTTTATCTAGTTCCACGCCCTTTTTTATATTAAACTTTCACTTTTTGGAATGATAACACACACTTGGGTTTATAATTAAAAGTGTTTACTTAAAATGTTTGTTGGAGATCAAGCTTTCCCATCGACCAATTACGATACAAATGCGTTCATTGGCGACGTCGTAGGATTCCCCCACGCACACCTAGCGACTTTCTTTTTCCGTACAACCCGTTGTCTCTTCTATACCAACAACTTATGTTCATATTGATCTACTGACCGCGTTCGCGCTCTTTGGAGGAGTTGATATTTCGCACAGCGATCCTGCATTTTGTGTGTTCAATCCCATGAATTGTGTTCTCATTTTGGATCTGTGACTATCCATTCACTTACGCGTGCACCTGCACTTCCCTTATCACCAACAGTTTTTAAATAATTTACAACCATTTAAATCATTTCGGTCACGCCCAAAATAGCAAAAATATATTTCCCTAATGTAACATAAGAAATTATAGATGTGCTCCTAGCTGGTCATTATAAAATGAATTCTTAATATACCGAGAACAAGAAAAAAGAGTAATACATATTAATCTTCTTGGTCAACGACAGTAAATTCATAATCTTACGTTTATCACAAGGCACATCTTGGGCATTACATCTTTCGAATACTCAGAGTAGACCAGTGGAGAAATATTATAGGCGTTCCGAATCATTCTGAAAGTAAAATGAGATATTTGTGAGAAGTCAACTTTTAGTTCCCGAACAAACATCCGACAATAATAAACAGTATTTTATTTCAACCATTATTATTTAATTTATTTTCGGCACCTACTGCTAAAGTCATTTGGCCTAGAATCTTCTGTTTAAGGTGTGTTCCGAACCAGTATGCCTATAGCATACATATCCAACAGAAAAACCAGAGGTTATGGGCGAGATTCGAACCCAGGTCTAACGCGTGGAAGTCCAATAACCATTATCCACCACACCATCGTAGCTCTTTGTTTCGACACTGTACATACAAACAGAATTAATAATTTGTTCCTTGACTCCTGAAAGAGAGTAAGGAGAAGTTGCAATAGACTATCGCGTTGCCAGGCGGCAGGGACCAATTGGTTCAGATTCATTAACTCTATAATCGGCTTGCGCGCTAGTTACAAACTGTGCAGAAATGTATAATTATGCTTGTTACAATACAAATTGACATATTTAATTGTATTATTCATAGAAACGTGAAGGTATAACATTATGGAACCTAATATAACTTATTGTTAATCCAAGAAGGCGGAAAAAGAATGAATTATCTTCTAAAATTGAAAAAAATGTCTTTTAAGATGAAACTTTTACATGAGCGTTATTATGTATAACAATTTCGTAACATTAATTAATCGAAAGGATTAAACCAAGCAATTATTTTCTATTTATTTTCAGAACTATAATAGTCTGATTCAGAGTTGTGAAATGAAAAGGTATGCCACGCTTCTTAAGAGAGCTACAATTTATTTGACATTGGAATAATCTGTCAAGCACTCACTGTTAACAAATCGATATACGTAATAACTTTGATACCAAAATTTCTTCTTGAATGATATTTTTTCAAATTCAAAAGGTAATTTGTTTTTTTCCCACCTTCTTGGACTAGCCATAAGTTATATTAGGCTCTATAACGTATTTGCATATGCTATGAACAATACAAGTATGTCAATGTATATTGTAACAACCATAAATATACATTCCTGTACAGTTTGTAAATAGCGCGCGTGTCGATCACAGAGTCTATAATCCTGGCCCAATTGGTCCCAGCTACCTAACACCGCCACGGTCATATGTCAACTTCTCCTTGCTTGTCTTTAGGGGTGGCGAAACAAATTAATGATTCCGTGTGTACACACCGAATTAATAATTTGTTCCACGACCCCTGAAGGGGAGTAAGGATAAGCTGGAATGCGATCGTGGAGGTGTCAAGTGGCAGGGACCGGCTAGACCTGGTTTACCAACTCTACGCTCGACAATTTATTTACAAACTGCGCTAAAATTTAATAAAAAGCGCTAAATAAAAATAAACTGGCGAATATGATATTACGAAACCTAATATAAATTATTGGTAGTATAAGGAGATGGAAAATGAGGATATCAGCTTTCAACATTGAAAAAATGTCCTTCGAGAAGAAACTTTTGCATCTTAGTTACTTTGTATGTCTTCCTAATATCAGTTGCTTCGCTAGTTACTCCAACGAAGCACCTAAGATGCAAAAGTTTCTTGCAAAGCAGTTTGTAAATCTCGCACATATTGAGCGTAGAATCCGTAAACCAGATCCAACCAATCCCTACCACTTGGCACCTCTACGATCGCATTCCAGCTTCTTCTTGCCCCCCATCAGGAATCGCGGAACAAATTATTGATTTAGCATGTATCTAATATATACCTAATTCAATTTTGCAATGAAACTGATTCAAATCTATTTAATATTATATGCTATTATATATGCAGATTTTATTTCTACCTAAGCGCTTCCGGACGTTCACTGGCCATGACGAAGAAAGCTGTACCGCCCATTGAGTAGTTTATGACCGCCTCCACCTCCTTATCGCAGAAACTTGTGATGTACGACAGCATTGCCGGTAAATCGTAGATCCCCGACTCATGCCAGCTGTCGATCAACAGTGATTACACGATAAAATAACGATTTCTATACATGTTTTGTTATACATAGTAATAAAATTGGGATTATAAAAAAGAGAAAGCGTGGAAAAAGGGCTTTCATTGTCGGTGTAATAAATATTGATATACTTAATTGCATTATTCGTATAAACAAGCGAATATAATAATACGGAACCTAACATAAGTTATTGTCAGTATAAGGAGATGAAAAGGAGGGTGTTAACTTTAAAAATTGAAAAAATGTCCATCGAGAAGAATTTTTTGCATCTAAGTTGTTTTGTGTATCTTCGTAACATCAATTGCTTCGCCAATTGTTCAATCACAAAATAGTTTTTTTCCATCCAAAGTTCTTATTCGAAATATATAACATTGTACCGCAAATGTGTGATAAGACACACCTTGCACTTTAATCAGCAGAAATATTTTCCTGTAATAGATACAATCCGAAATAGGAAATTACCTGAAATTCCAAAATTCGTTTTCGGATGGGTCCAAAGTAACATGCGCCTTGGAGAAAACGTTCCCCCGTAAATTCCCCAACCACACGTCAAATCCTTCGTCAGCTAAGACATAAGCTGTCAAGCAAATCGAAATATCTTGTTATGGATCAAATGATATAACAGCATAGTTGCATGGTGGTTCAAGATAACTGGTACGACACTGTCGTCCTTTCAATAGGAGTTTCACTCCACCATCACGCAGTGATGTCCGCTATAACCAACATTTCTTTCACGATTTCTTTCACCAGTCATTGAAGTCGGTTGAGGGAGTCTCCCGTTCTTCAAAATAGTACATATATTATACAGGGTGATTCTAGTAACTACGCTAAGCTATGACTATTTTTTAAGCAAAATTGAAAAAAAATTATGCAGGAAAAGTTTGCACCGTTCGAAAAACTCCATCGTCCCGTGCGCCGATCCTTTCCCAGGTTTTCTCACTCCCAGATTTCGAAGCCGAGTGCTCATTGTCTTCTTGACGTGACCGATACACTAATCTTTTATCACTTCGAAATTATCAACATACAAATTCACGTATAAAATACTTCGTCGATCGATGTCAAGCATCACGCTCGGAAGCTGTAACTTCCTCGGTTTATCAAAATTCACTTTGAAACTTTGGGAGTCATATTCTTGAAGAGTTGTACTAACATTTTATGCAAAAAGAACCATTTTTCAAAACGTCTACACATATCTCCCCCCTTAAACCATCGTGGTGGTGATTTTTAACTTACCAATTTTAAAAAGGCCGAAAAAGCTATCGAAATTGACAATGGTCATATATCAACCCTAACTAGCAGGAATCCACATGTACTTACCGACTTTTCAAATTAAATTCACCCTTCTAAAAATCAAATTCACTATTCTTATTATAAATCATTCAATTGCATAATTACATATGGAGATGAATTCAATAATAATAATAATTTAAGGAGAACCGTTTATACACTAAGTTATATGTACATGTAATACATATAGTACATATAAGCTAACTACCTGGTAACTTAACATACATATTCATATAATAATTATAACAATTTGTACACGTAACCGTTCCATTAGAGGTATTAATTACACATATTAAATTTTGCCGATTTAAAGGATTAGTTAACATATTTACTGCATTAAACTTGATTTTAAGAAAAACTTCTTCGATAGGGCTCAACATTGGAGAATATGGTGGTAGAAAAACTAAAGTATGCCTTGTCCGACCAACAAGATCACGCATTTACTGTTTCTTGCAGCTCCCGCGTTGTCCAAAATCAACCGAACTTCATCCAGATCATCGTCTTCCTTATCTTCGAAGAAAGTCGCATAGTTTTTGATTTGTTACTATGTAATTCACATTATTTTATATTTATTAACGTAATATATATGTAAAAGTAGTTGATTTGTAAAAGGGTGAATTTGATTTGCAAACGGATTCAAATTTAATTTGAAAACCCTCTAATAACGGAGATTCCGGTGATATTCAATGTCATTTACATCTGTTTTAAATTTTATAACTTCCAATATTACTTATTCAGCTACTTGATACTAAGGCTATACGTGGTGGTTTATCAGTACGTACCCAGTGAGTTGTTTCTGCCGAGGCTGAACCAAATGGAGGCAGAGCTATAAGCGCCGTGGAGAAGGAAAACGATCGGTGCGTCGCAGCCTCTGCTGACGCGATGGATCGTCAACAAGTACCCGTCCTCGGTCTGCACAGTATGCTTCTCACCGATGTACCCCTCGCTCCTTATTCTCTCTTCCTGAAAAAAGCCGTTATAAATCAAGTATCGACCGCTTTGTCGATGCTTTCCGCCACACAGTGTGCTATTTAAATAATCTAGTCGGGCAAAAATCACAGGGCGTATATAAATCATCATTCAAGTAAAAATAGTTAATGTTTACTTGGAGAATATTATTGATTTTGGTTTGGCATTGCTAAATCACAAATTTTGGATGCTAGTTTTTTTTTAAACTCAATTTTGCATTTATTAGTTTCTTTCGATTTGTTTCATTATTGCAGATCTCTCTTGCCCTGAAGTTTTTATTTTTCTCGCAGCTGAGGTAGGAAAAACATTTCTTTTTCCTACTCCTTTACAAATTCCCCTAAGTTACCTGGCTTTTAGTTTCTAATAAGATGTGATGTAGAGATAGAAATATCTGCAATTAAACCTAATAAAGGTAAATAAAGCAAAACAGTACACAAGTTTCTACATCCTACAAAATTCCTTGACTAAATCTAGATTTAAAACATTTCAAAAAGAAGTTCTTGGAAAATGTTGTCTACTAGTTTTATAATCATGATGAAAATACTTGTTACTCTGGCATTTCAATATCTCCCTTGACTTGCCACGGGTTTCGCCCAATTTTATGTTCGTGATTCCCTTTGTTCGCTGTCTCCATTGTTCTGCACACTACATAGGCAAGCCTCAAAAACGGAGTCTCTTGCCTCGTTTAAGTCGCAAATGATATCTACGAAATGATAGCATTGGAAATGAAGTGAAGTCATCATATGGGAATGATTACTATAGTTAGTTTCTTTGCGTTGCCTTCGCCCACACAAATATGTGAATATGAATAAGGAACAGGCGACCGAGCCAAACCCTACGACTGGGAACCTATAACCGAACCTTTTGACATGTATATATTGTTGCCACGGAGAGGGAGGGTTCTTGAAGAGCTTATGGCTAGCAACAAACTAGAAACAAATAGCACTAATGCGCTGCTAATACAACACTTTATTTTATAATAGTATAACAAGAATGTAACTACTCTAGTTAACATTTTTA
This sequence comes from Ampulex compressa, assembly GCA_038496175.1. Taxonomy (NCBI): domain Eukaryota; kingdom Metazoa; phylum Arthropoda; class Insecta; order Hymenoptera; family Ampulicidae; genus Ampulex; species Ampulex compressa. Next base: position 15,134 of record JBCFXI010001395.1, on the reverse strand, counting down.
CACGGCAATCTTGTCGTTAACGATTATCGACAACCGCAGTCACTATCAAGCCTTCGGCATATGAAAGTGTGTGTGCGTACGTGCATGGGTGCGTGCGTGGTGCATGCATGCATGGAAAGAAATAAAATATACAGAAAATATTATATGTAAGATATGCATGAAATATGCAGCGTATAAATGAAACGTAGTATCAATTATTTGTCATTTATACGTCCTCTAAATTAAATTACGATAAATTTGCATATGAAAAAAAATTTGTTTGACATTAAAAGATAGTAGTCATACTACGGAAGAAACAGACCCATCGAGGTAGGAACGAGGGTACTTTGCAAGCGAACGGTGCCCCGTACCCTACCTTACCGACCTCGTCACTTTACCGACTACCATCCCCATCCTTCCTTATCGAGCGCCCCTTGTTTACCCTTCTCCACTCCATTATCTGATCTACCACCTCACCGATCGACACACTTTCAATATGGCCAACCTCCTGCTGCCGATCCTCTCCCACCCGTTCAGCACTCGCGATCTATCTTGCGGTTTTTCCTGAAATTGTGACCCAGTGATCATCATCGCTATCGTCCCCGTCATCACCCTCGTGGGTAAACATGAGTTGGTCGAGTGGGATAAGTACAGACGGACCGATTAATTTGTTCCGCGACCCCTCAAGTGGAGCAAGGAGAAACTGGAATACGACCGTGGCGGTGTGAGGTGGCTAGGGCCAATCGGCCCAGATTTATAGACTTTGTGATCGACACGCGACATATTTAATTGTGTTATTCATACATTTGTCCAAATACAATATTATAGAGCCTAATATAACTTATTGATAGTCTAAGAAGGTAGGAAAAGAACGAGATATCTTTTAAAATTGGACAGCCGCCTGACACCACCACGGTCGTATTCCACCTTTTCCTTGCCCCACTTGATTGGTACAACAGTCCTCCATTTTGCTTAAATATATAGAAATTCATTAATCCTACTCGTATTTTACTCAGTAATTTGCCATATAACAATCAATAACTTTGGTATTTTGTTAAGTGAGATGAAGAAAAATCGTCACCTTGCTTACCGTTATCGTTCAAAAATTATACATACGACAATGCAATGACTAACAGGGAGGGGGGCTATGGAAATTATCACCCCCACTAAGTACCCCCTAAGCAGCAGGAGAGACGGGAATAAAAGGCCCACAAAAAGTATGCTGGTGTTTCACTCCCGCTATCTGATACTCCAGCTCGATGAGGATGCTCCAGCCATTCCTGGAGCAACAGGAGAAAAGGGGAAAAGGTCCACGTAGACTTTATTTTTAAAATTTAAATCGTATAACATTCGGGATAATATGAGCGATAAGATTTTCATCGCGTTTCTCTAAAATAATATTGATGTATGACACTGTTGCAACATCACTCCCCACTTTAGGACTCGCTACGTGTCCATTTTTTCCCCACACTAGCTGTATGAATCACCCTCTATATATAGTTCATCATTGTACGTATAATTACTGAACGATGTGGATAAGTGTGATGACGTTGTTTATTCACTCCGTTTCAATGAAGCGCCTTTTCAAGCCCATTTATTTGCATTGAAATCAAGATAAAGCACCGTTGCGCCAAGCATTGTGCAGCGTGCATGCATATTGCAGACATTTACGATTCAGTACCTATCCCACTCAAACACCCGCGTTGACCTGTCAGAATGATAACGAAGCTGATGACGTTAACGATCAGCAGATCGCAACTCCAGAAACAACCGAAAGATTAGTCACGAGTCTTGTAGGAGAAGAAGAGGATCGACAGAGCAATGTCAAGCATATAGGAAGCAGGTGGATCTGTAGAGGATGGTCAGCCGTATTGCAAACGTATGGATCGTTACATGTTTTTCAAATTAAATTCTCCCTTTTACGAATCAAGTACTTTTACATACACATCATATTCAAAAAACTTCAAAAACATCAAATAATGTTAATTACATAGTAAGAAATAAAGAATGTTACAATTTCTACAATAACATAATTAAATATGGAGATGAAGCTATGTATGAAAATTGTCTGCAAATAATTCAGTAATTCAATAATGATAATAATTCAAGGAGAATCGTTTACAGACTAGGTTGCATGTATCGTGTACATTACATCATATAGCATATACTACATACATCTATACGTATAACCTAGTCTATAAACAGTTCTCCTTGAATTATTAATACTATTATTGAATTATTGAATTATTTGCACACAGTTTTCATGTATACCTTCATCTCCATATGTAATTATGTATTTGCATAAATAATAATAACATTTTTTATTTCATACTATGTAATTTCCATTACTTGATGTTTTTAAAATATAATATGTATATGTGTAAAAGGATTTGATTCACAAAAGGGTAAATTTAATTTGAAAAACTTGTAATGGGGGGGGGGTAGTCGGAGGGGAAAAGAAGAGTGGATTGGCCGAGGGATAGGTAAAGTAGGGAAGTCGGTAAAGCAGTGCGCGGGAGCTATCCTTTCCTCCCATCCTATCTTTCGTTTCATGAATCCCCTTAGAATCACAAATATTGAATATAAACCGTTGTCGCATGGATCTGCTTTAAACACCTGAATTGTTATGAGACAATAGACTTATTTAGACTATGTGATCGTGCTGTAGAGCTTTGCTTCCTCAGTCGTCGCTAAACAAGAATAAAAAGGCAGAGAATATATGAACACGAAGGGATAGTAATACTCTGGATCACTGAGCCTCTATAAACGTATACATTCAAATACATATCTCTATTATTTGTATTCTCAACCGAGTATATCTTCTTTCTTGTGAGTCATAACACCCATCCATCCCTTTACATTATTTTATATTCTGAAAATATAATATCTTGGAAATGTTCTCTCAACATTTTATTAATCGCCAGACTTACCAACATCAGGTACGCTTTATCTTCGTTTTCTATTCTATCCGTATCTGTCATACTTCTTTTGAGCGACAATATGCTTTGAAAATCGAAGCACAAGTGGGCGATGATCAACACTACCAAGAATAATAGCAGCTGAACGTAGTGCGTGATATTACGCCATCTCCTGAAAGTGGATCAAAATTATAATTTATTTTCTTCTTTGCCATGATGCTCACCCAGAACTACTTCTCGCGTTTTTACTTAATACATAACAATCTGATATATAATTTGCACACGATCGGTCAATCCTTATCGCCTTATCTCCCAGTTCGTATTTTATATTTCTATATTTTTATTTTAGCGTACTAATCCATAACAATGTATAATCTCAAATTCAAGACTCAAAACGTACAAATTATATGGAGATAATATGTAGATGTTACTAAATATATTCGAGATTTCAATTGAATTTAATGTAATCGACAAATCCCACAGCACAAAACCTGGAACTTATATTTTTGGTACAAATTCAAAAAATGTATAATTAGTATTGTCTGGCTATTTATTTCTTGGTTTTCATATCTTTCCTTTTGTGAACAATTATTAAATCTGAAACGCGAGCATTTACAGTTGTTTTTACAGGAAAAATATCTCTGCTTGAATGAAGGAGATTTTTGCTCGCTGTTAATAAGACAACTTTGCTAGTAATGATCAGTAATGGTAAAATAAATTGTGGTTCTGACAAGAACCGTTTCATAGCTTTGGAAAAAAAGTGCATTACTGTTCTAGAAAAAGTGGATTAATAATCCGCCCATCATCCGTGTCGAGCAATTAACTGATTTAATCTTCGATCAATTGATTCGCGTGAATGTGAACAAAATTCTGGCCATTACCATCATAAACTCAAAATACAATGTCATACATTTTGAATAAGAACTTTGCATGGACAAAAGCTATTTCGTGTTTCAACAATTGGCGAAGGAATCGATGTTGTGACGTGATACAAAACAACTCAGATGCAAAAGTTTGTTCTTGAAGGACTTTTTCAATTTTGCAAGCTAATACCCTCCTTTTCCATCTCCTTATACTGTCAATAACTTGTATTAGATTTTGTAATGTCATATTCACCAATTTTTATGAACAATGCAACATTATATATCAATATATATTATACCGGGCACGATTATAAATTTAAGCGCAGTTTGTAAATCGCGCGCAAATTGAGCGTAGAATCGATAAACCAGGTCCAGCCGGTCTCTGCCACTTGGCGCCTCCACGATCGCATTCCAGCTTCTCCTTGCCCCCCTTTAGAGGTCGCGGAACAAATTATTGATTCGGTGTGTCCCTCTTAAGCGGTCGTGGAACACACCGAATCAATAATTTGTTCCGGGACCCCTCAAGTGGGGCAAGGAGAATCTGGAATACGACCGTGGCGGTGTCAGGCGGCTTGGGCCAATCAGTCCAGATTTATAGACTCTGTGATTGACACGCGACATATTTAATTGTATTATTCATACATTCGTGCAAATACAACATTATACAGCCTAATATAACTTATTGATAGTCTAAGAAGGTAGGAAAAGAACGAAATATCTTTTAAAATTGGAAAAATGTTTTTTAAAAGAAACTTTTGCACATTAATCGAGTGAATTACGTAAAGATATTAAGTATAATTACGTAAAGACTTCGCAGTTAATCGCGAAATATTATTATTTTCATTTTGGGAATTCCCGGCACACTACTTTGACTTCTTCCGCGACCTTTTTTCTTTCTTTGGTATTTTTTCGAGTTCATTTACACGGCAGGGGATACAAAAATTATTTACGTAGAATTTTGGAAAACCTAGTCTTACGAGAATGAATATCGAGCTTTTAGTAAGCATCTTCTGGAAATATATAACATTTAAAGAATAGCTATCTATTCTGTAACAATTTTATGCTGTTTTTCATCACACGGCATAGAAATTTTATGAACGTCAAGTATAACGTTTTTATTCACGTTTTTAACTCATTGTATGTCAAAGCCAACTGGAAAACTAAAAATGCACTAATTAATTAATTTATTACAGTAAGCTAATTAGAGAAAACGAGATTTTTATTGAGTTTGTAACTTTTATAGCAATGAGTGCAACATTTGAATACAACAGTGAAAACTAAAAGATCCACTGTTTAGTTAGAAATAAATAAAAAAAACAAGCGTCTCAAAAAAGGGACGATGGTAAATTCAATTCATCGTGTGTCTGAGTGTGTACTGCGCACGTATGTGTTGAACAGTCCATTATTTTATAAATGCATGCATTTTGTATGTTAATATAATGATTAACTTACTACTCATTCTTCGATATTTATGGGTGTTCAACGCATTTTCCTTCCCGTGCTATACACGGCTGGCATCTTTTTCTTACAAAGTCACAAAATCTCTCGAATATTTCGAGTCGATTTACTTGGCAGGTACAGTGAATTCTTCATCGAAGTATTATAATATGCTAATATTTTTATCGCGATACTTTGAAATTGTTCAATATTAAATACATTAGAAATATTAATTGAAAGTAGTGAAGATACGACTTTTCACTTCCACGCCTACCAAGGCCAAGGTAGGACGTACGATGACGAGTCACATTTTTAGTTTGTGAATATCATTATGAATCATTCCTCGCTTTTTCGATATGCACGTGGGGCGTTTACTTATAGCATAATGAATAAGGAACAGTGATGTTTCGTTATTGTATATTTTCGATCTCTTAACCTCGTGACCTTCAATGACGAGCTGGGGTCGTTATTCATTTCCTGTACCATTTTAGACTTTGACTAGTTTAACTAATCAAGAGCTGTTATCAGCGGACGCCGTGCAGTATATTATAAGATTATACAGTTGCTTCGCTCGTGCGTCGATTCTGTTTTTTTTTTTACAATGGTTAAGATACCCCACCCTCCCACTATCTTAAGCAGTACCAATAACAAAGTTGCATCCACAAATCGGTAAATCAGAAAGGAGCACGTTGAAAGCAATATTCAGTATAGCAGTGATCTCGCACGGCAAATGCCATACTAGACAACATTTGAATTTGGTAAGAAGTATAAATAATTGTTCTCCATTAATATTATATATCGACCTGATTAAATGCTGTATAACAATCCAAATTTCACAATAAAACGTTCTTTTTCTTAGCTTGCACATAACTGTTCCGTTGAGCCAAATTAAATAGTAATTTTCTAACGCATCAAATTCTGTTTTATTTGTGTATCAAGGGGTTAAATAATATTGCCATCTAAATTCTTCAACCGCGTGACATATTTAACAATTTGTCACGCAGGTTCTACTGCCCGCCAACGGTGATAATTGTTAATAAAAAAGGCATTAAGATAACCGTTTAGATTACCGGATAAATTGGAAAGGGAAAACAGTAGCAGCATTTATTTGTTTTAAAATATCATTAATACGTGTTCGCTCGCAAACATCGGAATGACAAATAGGCATCACTACTGGCAAAAAAAAGTGACGCGTGAGCTATAGTAGTATACTGGACAGAAACTCGGACTTCCACGCGGAAACCTGGGTTCAAATTCAGCTCATCACGTGTGATTTTTTCGTGTGATATGTATACAGACCGAATCAATAATTTGTTTCAAGACTCCTGAAGGGGAGCAAGGAGAAGCTGGAATGCGACCGTGGCGGTGTCAGGCGGCTAGGGCCAATTGGTCCAGATTTATAGACTTTGTGATCGACACGCGCGCTATTTACAAACTGCGCAGAAATGTATAATTATCGTTGTTACAATACACGTTGGCATATTTAATTGTATTATTCATAGAAACGTATAAATACAATATTACAGAGCCTAATATAACTTATTGCTAGTCCAAGAAGGTGAGAAAAGAACGAATTACTTTTTAAAATTGGAAAGATGTCCTTCAAGAAGGAACTATTGCATAAGTATTATTACAGATAATGATTTCGTATTATTAATTGATTGACTAATTGTTCTAATGTAAAATAAATTGTAGCTTAGTCAAGAACCGTACCATAACCTGGAAAAGAACTATTTTACAACTTTGGCATTTTTGAGCTATGGCATTTTTCCAATTTTAAATGATATGTCCTTCTCATCCCATCTTCTTGGACTCGCAATAAGTTATTTTAGGCTTCCTAATGTTGTATTTGCACGAATCAATGAACAATATAGTTAAATATGTCAATGTATATTGTAACAACCATAATTATACATTTCTGCGCAGTTTGTAAATAGCGCGCGTGTCGATCACAAAATCTATAAATCTGAACCGATTGACCTCAGTCGCCTGACACTGTCATGGTCGTATTCCAGCTTCTCCTTGCCCCCCTTGAGGGGTCAAGGAACAAATTCTTCAGGGTCTGTCTGTACGCGCATGCGTAGACAAAAAATTCGGGGCGTTGGGTGACTGTACTAGAAATCGAAGCCGGAACATTTCGCGTCCTAGGAGATAAATTCGACTATATAGCATGAGTAGTTCACAAGGAAAAGGCAGACCGTCCTATCCACCGATTTTGACGTACTTTAACACTAGAACCACCGGCCTATAATATATACCTAGTTCTACCACACCCCTCAAATCGACGGATTTTTGATCATGATTTTCATGATAACTTTTGGCTTAGTTTATGAAAGAAAAAGAATATGGTTTAAGAAAAACAACATTCAATCAAATATTTCATTAATCATTAATAAAATAAAATAAACAGAAACCGTTTCCATTTACATTTATAGTGTAGCACGTTTGACATGTATGAAATAACTATGAGGCACATATTTTACAAATACAGGTTAGATTCATAGATGAACATTTGCCACAAACATATTCGTTGCATATACTACACTACATACATATATATACATACTATATAGATATACTATATGCATATGTACATATAACCTGGTCTATAAACGGTTCTCCTTGAATTATTATCATTATTAAATTACTAAATTATCTGCACAAAGTTTTTATATTAATATATACCTTCATCAGCATATGTAATTATGTAAGTCTATGAACCATAATACAATTTTTTATTTCTTACTATATAGTTAACACGGTGTGATGTTTTTTTTAAATATAATGTTGGGCCGGGTGCCCGCGTTCTGCTGCCTCCCCGACGACCAGACAAAGGAAGTTTGTTTATAATAAGAGAGTTGGACAAGACTTCGAGAGGCGAAGACGCGTTCTTAGGACTCTGCCAATTTCTGTACAATTATTATAGTCATTAAATAGTATTTAACAACATGAAACGTAGTGGTTCCTACGCCCGTACCCCGAGTCGCAACAATAACATGTAAAAATACTTGATTTAGAAAAAGATGAATTAAATTTGAATAACCTGCAAATTAATTATGGATAAGCAAGACCACTCGATAAGATTCCATATTCTCCTGAATCTGTTAAAGAGAAAACAAAACAAGAACTGATGGATTCTCTGCACTCTTTTGTGTACATATTGAAAGAAGTAGGCGTTATAAATATGGAAAGAAGTTGATGTTTTTCTACGTGAACAAAGTTAATGGAGAAGACTATTTTGGAACGATTTTGGGAACTACGAAGTGAGATGTTTTTCATTGAAGCACAAAAATTGCTTCATGAAGGAGAAAATATCGAGATAGACAAGTCTGAAGTTTGTACAAATCCACCTGTTTTGGAAACGGAAATACAGTATTTGGGATAAAACTTTATTTCTTTTAACGAGAAGCAAGAGCCAAAATGTAAAAAATCACACTTCAATACGCAGCAATACGTCTTACATAATCGGTTATTGGTACCAATATTAAAAACCATATTATCTTCCGCGTAATATAGGGAAAAAAGAATTACGCATAGACAAATTGTCATGCATGTAAGTCAATTTTGCTTTAATTTTAATGTTAATTGTTAATGAAGAAAAATTCTTATGTAGTAAAATGGCTTTTATTTAACATGTTCAGTGACACGTGTACCGTCTATGGTACACGTTAAACTTGATCCTCAGACCACGTGTATCGTAAACAGTACACGCGGGCATATTTATTAAATGTCCAAAAAACATACATTTAATGACAAATTTAACTTTGTGAAATATATTTCTACTAAAAGAGTAAGACATTATAAAAAATGCAGTATGGAACAAAGTATATAACTTTTATTAATTATTGTACATACAATAATTAATAATGACCCGTAATAGTTGAAACTTTTTTTCCAATAGAAAAAAATAAGAAACAAAAAATTTTATCTCCGTATATTTATCTACTCCCTCTTTCGTTAGATATTGTATTTCCCTCGTTTTTTACGTAAGAAATTCGAAAACAGCAGGTTTATTTTACTAATCGAAAAGTTTCGTACTGACTGACTTTTACGATCAAACTGATTGCAGCGCCACGTATACCGAAAATAGTACACGATGCGATAATTATTTTACACAAGCTAATTAATTATGAATTGATGAACTAATGAAATATTGTGTGATAATATATCGGTTTTTATGCAAAACATGAAATGACTTGAACGTCAAGTTAGGTAGAAACGGTTTGGCACGGAACGCGTTAATGCGCTTGGTCCAAAAAATGTCCGTGTTTGGATTGTTTTTATAATAATTATTATTCAGCGTACTGTAAAGGAAAATTGCAAGAAGGAGAGAATAAGTGAAGGAAAGAGAGGAGTTGAGAAACACAATTGTAAGAGTGTGTATATTTTGTTATTCTGTCTATGAAATCAGGGATCTTGATTTTTGGTACCATTTTCAATAACTTCTTCACTCCAAAGTTTTTTGTAAAAGTATTTTCTTTAACCCTTTTGCTATGGCAGTCCGCCCCGCCAGAGTGACGTCGCTGAATGGAGCACCGCGCCACAAAGTGTGCACATTGCACGTCGGTAGGCATACAGGTCGTCGCATGGCTGCCGACTATAGCCGGCACCCGTACACAGAGGTCGTCTTATGACTGCCGGTTATAGTCGGCAGCCGTACCGAAAGGGTTAAAGAAAAAAAAATTCTTCGCGGACGGCGAAAAAAGAATCTTTACAGATGCAAACTCATGACGTTGTTGTTTTCAGGTACGCGGCTTAAGTTGTAGCGGTTGCTACAACACTACTTTGTTTGGTTCGCGGAATACTTTCTACGTATTATGATTTGCCACACGTGTCTTTCACTATCTGCACGCGAATGCTTTATCTAGCAATGTTTATAAACATGGAACCTAATCTGTTAAATGTTACAGTTTTCGTTTCCAGTCCGCTTCTAGCTGCATATGTAATTCAATAAAATAACATGAAACAAAAAATGCTGTGCATATAATATTTCATTAAAAAACGAAAAAAACTTCCGAGACAACCTAATATATAAGAGTGGTGTGCACATTAGGCGAACTTTGATCTTGATTTTCTGAAAAATTGCAACAGAGTCTGGAACTTGCATAACAGTTATCCGTGAGTAGCCCAGAACCTCTACGTTGAAGCGTACCAAAATCGACAGATAGCAGGACCTGTCATTCCTTTGCTAATTGGGTTGCCTTTGGAAAAACGATAACCTAAATATTTCAAAAGGAAATTAACTAGACAGGAAATAATATTCATCGGTTCGTGGGCCCTTAAGCCTTTGACGTATAATGCCGAATTGGGGTCGTCATTCATTTCATGTGCCACTGTAGACTTTCACGAGTCTAACTCGTCAAAAGCTATTTTCGACGGACGGTGTACAGTATATTATTAAATTACTCAGTTGCTTTACTCGTGTGTCGATTCTGGTTTGTTTACAATGTTTAAGATGTCCCACTATCGCAACAGTACCAATAACAAAGTTGCATCTTGCGGTACCAATAACAAAGTTGCATCATGCAATACCCATAATAATTACAGAAGTACATTGCAAGCAATATTCAGTACAGAAGTGATCTCGCACGCCAAATGCCATACTAGACAGTATCTGAGTTCAATAAAAATTATAAATAATTGTTCTCCATTAACTTTATATATCAATCTAATTAAATGTTACATAACGATGCAAATTCAAAAATAAAGCGTTTTCTTTCTCAGCTTGCACATAACTGTTTGATCAAGCCAAATTAAATACAATAGTATTTTTCAAACGCGCCAAATTCAGTTTTATTTGTATGTCATGCGGTTAAAATAATGCAATTATATTCCAAAGAATCTTTGATATGATCATTAATAAGGAAAATATTCAAGTCTCTTATATTTAAAGCCACACTCTGAATATCAACGCTTCAATCACGTTTCTGTGCACTATTATATTACATTCATAGCGCGTATAACACAATTTGATCGATAAAAATATTTGCCCTCCCTTTAACATCGATATAACCTATTGCAATGTAGAAATATGAAAATAGTCCGGCGTGAATATAAACGAGTATCAAATATTCTTTAACATTTTTAAAGAGTATAAGTGCGGGGAGATTGTTTGGATATTTTGGCTATAAGGCGGTGAGGGAAGAGCGGTTCGGACGGAGTGCGTGGTTTACTTTTGGATGACGCATGGTTTCGAAAAATACACGTGAACGATGGTTCTTTAAATGTGTACGAATGAGACGGAGTGCGTGCAGAGACCTTAAGAAAGAAGGGTGTAGCACAGAAGAGATCAGAAGATCACGAAAAATAGAGTAGAGAGTCACGGAAATTCATAAACAAAGCTCAAAGTAACAACATAGAGTCCGAATTTCAGTCAGATTCAATGTAAAGAGATAAAGTATAGAATAAGAACCGATTTGCTGTATCGCAATAACAGTAATAAAGTACCTTTACTTATCAACACAAGTCATTGACGAAAAATACTTGAAACCCACCCCATCAATCCCACACTATGTGCGATAAATATTAAAAAAGCGCGGAATGTACAACCTTTCATTAGAAGATATGTCCATTATGATCCACTTTTTGCACCAAGTAACTTCCTGATTGAGAAACGAACAGAAACTGATATTAGAATCTATTATATAGATAATACCCCACCATCCTACTTCGTTCGAAGCAACTTTTCGATTTGTGCAGTGCATTAAAACGTACGATGAACCAGACATTGGAATTGAAACTCTCGGGGAACCACGAGGATCGCCGCCGCAATATGGAAAATTCATTATGCAATAATATTAGCGAGAAAACTTATAATCGTACGTGTTAGATGTACGCATGAGTCGCGTACGTCACAGCGTAGGATTTCTCATCGCTGACGTCACGTGGTGATGTAGAAACATAAACCAAGAGCAGAAGGCACGTTCGAATTTGAATATATAAGACAATTAGAAATGAATTTGCAGCCATCCGGCAAATGAAAGGTCTCGGGTTTGAGTCCCGGTTTATTTACCACAGTGTCTGATTTTTTTCTAAGGTTTTTTTTTATCACCGGTTTACTCACCATCTTCAATTTATTAATTTCATATTTATTTAATTTTCAATGTTGACCATTTCGGTACGAGCGCCGGATGTATCAAGCATCCTTGTGATACCATGTATTGTTCTGTATATAATTTTGTACCTAATTTCATATAAATGTTACATATATAATAGAATTTTATACAAATGTTTCTTAATATTAAAGCTGTAAGCAACACTTGTTATAAGAAACATCTTTTTATAAAGTACAGTTCTTATTTAACGCTTAGGAAAATCTTCATACAAAAGAGAATTGATCACGTGCTATATGCGCATTTTCGGCGTGGCACGTGCAGGAGGAATGCCACAACCGCAGAGCACTCGTACCGAAGTGATTAATTATTATCATTTATTCTTTAATTTTCGAACCACATATTAGTGACCAAAATAAAAAAATATTTGTTTTCACACGATAACTACTTCAAGAATACCAAATGGAGAATTCAAAATTATACGTGTCAAATAGACTGCTCGATAAAGTCTGTGACTATTGTGTATGTATCATTCGATATTCCTAAGCAAAAAAAAGTTAGGAGTTCAAGATAATGCACGAGCCACAAAGAAAGAGATCCAAGTAACAGGCAACGTGCATGTGTCGATCCCTACTTGGACCGAAGTAAGGTATTCTAATGATATTGAATTTATATGTATTTGTAGAAATCGAGAAACATATATTTTCAAAAAAAATCTATATTTTATTTCTTATAATTTCATATAATATGATCAACCATGATACTCCTAGTCTTCTTGCTGAATAAATTGAATTAAAGTAGATGCCATGATCTTGACGAGCAGTGAAAATTCCAGATGTTTTCTCCAGGAAAAAAGAACATATTAGGTTCTTACGACTTTTCGGCTCTTCTGCGAGCTCTCTTCAGGTGTATTTAAAAACTAAATCATACAAACAAAAATGTAAAACGTTATGAAAAAGTGTATAATTCTAGCGACGTGTGTCAAAAATATGTGGTAAATATCTAGAAACAGATTTCCATGGACTGAGCTAAGCGACTAAGAAAATTGGGCACAAGGGTGTATGTTATGCAGATATTATACAATTTTCTTAGCTCAGTCCTCGTAAATTTATTTCTAGACATTTACTATACACTGTAATCATTAATTTGTTCCTTTACCCCTGACGGGAAGCAAGGAGAGGTTGGAATACGACCATGGCGCCGTTAAGCGGCTGGGACCAATTGGTCCAGATTTATAGACTCCTATGATGGACACGTACGCTATTTACAAACTGCGCAAAATGTATAATTATGGTTGTTAGAACATGAAGGTATTAGCTTTAAACGTTGAAAAAATGTCCTTCGAGAAGAAATTTTTGCTTCTTAGTTGCTTCATTGGAATAAGTGGCAAAGCAACTGATATTGGGAAGACATACAAAGTAACTAAGATGCAAAAGTTTCTTCTCGAAGGACATTTTTTCAGTGTTTAAAGCTAATATCCTCATTTTCCATCTCCTTATACTGTCAATAACTTATATTAGGTTTCGTAATATCGTATTTACCAGTTTTTATGAACAATGCTACAATGTACATCAATATGTATTACACCGACCGTGATTATAAGTTTCTGTGCAGTTTGTAAATCGCGCGCATATTAAGCGTAGAATCGGTAAACTAGGTCCAGCCGGTCGCTGCCACTTGGCACCTCCTCGATCGCATTCCAGCTTCTCCTTCCCCCCTTCAAGGGTCGAGGAACAAATTAATGGGTCCGTCTGTACGCGTAGGTGGGCCTAATTTCTGCCATATTTCAATTGTCATGGAGGTCTAACGATACCCCTTTTTTGAGAAAAGTATATACATTACTAAGGATTGAGTAGTGCGCATGCGTGCGAAAAATCCCACGTCCTGGCATCACTGCTCCATAGTCGCATTCTAGCTCTTCCTTCCCCCCCTTCAGGGGTCAATGAACAAATTAATGGGTCCTTGTACTAAGTACATAGTCAGTTATAAAAAATAAATAGAGACATCTTGTTGATTTTTATGTAACCTTTTTCAATGATTAATGCTGCAGCTATCAGATGATTACAAATTTAAAGCATTCATCCCATTAATACTGAGTTTTTACATCCTTTTACTTGATAACCTCGCCCATTTGCCTTACTTTGGGTTAAACCCGACGACTTCCAGAGAACAGGGGTAGGCAAGCCCAATTTTTTTTGTGGAAAATGCTGAACTTATTGATGTTGTAATAAAGAGAAAAACTGCTTTCTACTTACCCAAACAAAATAAAAATTTGACAGTCCATGAATGCATGATGTATCCTGCAGAGTACAAATCCTTTTTCTTCTCTTGTATATGTATAATAAATAAATAATTCTTTTCAGTAATTTTGCCTGTTTATTTATAAACTTGCTAATATAAGATTTTTTTTTAATACAATGGTATTTAAGAGTTATAATACTTCTCATTATATTGCTGTAGTGCCTCTATTCTTTCTGCTTCTTTCAATTGAATCGACTCTAAATCTCTAGTCTTATCTAATATCGATCCACGTCAATGGAACTTCATGTCTTCCTCGGCAACACCGCGCTGATTTAAGCTGAAAAGAACTGCTTCGTGTTTTGTCCGTAGACTTACTACTATTATTTAACACGTTCTGTGCTACATATACTATGTATGATACACATTAAGCTTGATCTTGATCACGCGGACATATTTTTTAAATGTGCTAAAAGTATACATTTTATGAAAAATTTAATTATGTAAAATATATTTCCACTAAAAGAATGAGGCATTATAAAATATGCGCTATAAAACAAAGTACATAAATTTGTTTAATTGTTATCTTAATTAACTATTATATAATAATATATATTATATAATAGTTAATTTTTTTAATAATATAT